>APFE030346021.1:0-17730 GCA_000404065.3 Pinus taeda | reverse complement strand
CCAAAGCATTTCATCAAGTTCTGGGTGACCAAAAGGCTCAAAAACACCATGAAAATCACCTTTCTGCCCCCTTTTGCACCAGCAGGAAGTACCTCCGGGAGAATGCACTTTTGGAGGGGTAAATGGACACCAAATTGGAAAATTCCACTTGGGTTGGAAATTAGACATCCAAGGCTTTCCAACAAGCCAACCGGAGCTCAATTTAGATGTCAGGAAGTGCCCCAAAAGTAGGTGGAAAGGCGCGCGGTGCATAGGGCTCAAGTGCGCGATGCACATGGTTTTTTGGTCAAATTTTCACCTTCCAGCTCAGAATTTCGGCCAGTTATGACTAGTTTCACCTCTTGATGTGATGTTTGACCCAACTTGATGTAATTTGATGTGTATGATGTAATTTTGGCATATTTTTACTTGTTCTAGAGGATTCATTCACTAAAAGATGAAAATTAAATGAATGAATTAGTTTCCTAGCATATAGGGGTAAGTTGTTTGACTACCTAGATTTTAGTTCCTTGTTTAGAATTAGTTCAAACAACTCCTAGAATGATGAGCTCCACCCCTAGAGGCAAGGAAAGGGGTTAGGATGGTCCATATGATGTAATTTCTCAATCATTTTCAGGGTTGGGAGAGGTTGGACTCTTGGGAATAGCTTGAAACTCTATTGTACATATTTTATCTGCATTTTTGGCAAAGGAAGACCAGGGTTTTGCAACACTATTTGGGATTCATGTTTCTTTCAGTACTTGTAAGTTTTGTACGTGTACTGCTTTCCTTCTCTTATCTTCTGCAATTGAACAAATGAAGTGTTAAGGTAGAATCCATATATTTGCTATGCTCTGCCTTTAAATTTGTTTAATTTTCCATGTTTTCGTCTGTTTAGGGAGAATCCTTGAAAGTTTCTTGCTCTCCTTAACATCTCACCAGTCAAAATCTATGCATTCAATCACTTTAAAGGCATCAAAACAATTGCCTATCTTGCCCCAAGTAGACCTCTAGAAAAGTTGTGCCTCATCCTCGCACCCAAAATTGCCTTTCCATTGAATTCAACAAAACCTCAAAAAATCAATTTCATAGTCTTTGTAATTCATACCTAGCCTAAAATTAGTCAACAATTCAGTCATCTCGACCTCGTCGATTATCTTTTGCCGAGATTGACCCAAAGAAATCCCTCTCCTGTCCTCGTAGGGCTAGCTACGAGGCTGAGCGTGGTTTGATGTAGCCTTGAGTCCTACCTTATTTCAAGCTAAGGTAGATTTGAGTGCTAACAATAGCAACATACTTTGCTCCTGTTGTTGAGAGTGGAACAACACTTTGTAGTTTTGAGACCCAATTGACAGTTGTTCCACCTATAGTAAACACATACCTTGTTGTGCTCCTTCTGTTATCTCTATCGCCCGCCATATCTACATCAACTTATCCCCATAGAGAAATGTTTGAACCACCAAATCATAATGCTTGATTTGTGGTACCTCTCAAATAGCTGAGAATCCACTTCACCGCCATCCAATATTCTTTTCGTGGATTGTTCATGTACTTGCTTACAACTCCCACTGCATGTGCAATATCAAGCCTTGTGTAGACCATTGCATACATTAAGCTTCCAACTACTGATACATATGGAACTTTAGACATATGAGCCATTTCTTCCTCAGTCTTGGGACACTCCTCCTTACTTAATTTGAAATGGCTAGCTAAAGGTATACTAACTAGTTTTGCATTCTACATATTAAACCTTTTCAATAACTTTTCTATGTACTCACTCTGAGACAATGTTAATTTGCAATTCTTCCTATCTTTAGTTATTCTCATACTAAGGATTTGTTTCGTAGCACCCAAATCCTTCATTGCAAATGAGTTTGCCAATTTTCTTTTGAGCACATTTATTTCCTTCATGTTAGAACCTGCAACAAGCATGTCATCTACATACAATAACAATATAATATATCTGCCATCATTTTTCCTTTTGAGATAAACACAATGATCAGAGTGACATCTAGTATAGCCTTGTTCAGACATAAGCCTGTCAAATTTTAGATGCCACTACCTTGGAGCCTGTTTTAAGACATACAAGCTCTTCTTCAACTTGCATACTAGTTTCTCTTTCCCTTATACCTTATATCCTTGTGGTTGTTGCATATATATATCTTCCTCCAAATACCCATGGAGAAAGGTTGTCTTTACATCTAACTACTCAAGATGCAAATCTTCAACTACTACTAGACTTAAAATAGTTCTGATTGAAGTCATTTTAACAGCATGAGAAAATATCTTATTAAAGTCTATACCCATAACATAACATTCTGGTTCACTAGAATCAGTCAAAAATACATAATATAATGAAGGAGAGTATCATTCAGGGGGTCTACTTATCATAGTGGATCTTCTAACACCACTTTAAGGTGTTTGAGGTGCTTGTTGCTATTGTGGTTGTTGTTCCGGATGTTGATCATTATGACTTTTAGGCACCATCATTTTTTCTATGATCTCGTCAAGCATTGTGTATTCCTTGTTTTCCTTTTCCTGTTTCATTTCCTATAGTTGATCCTTATACAAAAACTTTTCAATGAATATGACATCTTTTCTCCTAATGATTTTGTGTTTTTCATAATCATAAAAAATAAAACAAAAATCATTAACACCATATCCAATAAAGGTACATTTCTTTGATTTTGCCTCAAGCTTTGTTTTATTTTCTTTATTAATGTGGACAAAGGCTTCACAACCAAAAGTATTTAAAAATTAGTAGTTTACCTTTTTACCTGTCCATTCCTCATCTGGAATAACACCATCCAAATAACTTGAATGCTCTCTATTTATTAGATAAACGGCGGTATCTAAAACAGCTTCCCAAAATTGTAAAGGCAATCCTACATACAATCTCATGCACCTTGAACGCTCCATGATTGTCCTATTCATCCTTTCTGACACACCATTTTCTTGTGGTGTTCTTGGACTTGTCTTCTCTCTTTGAATTCCATCCTTTGAACAATACCTAGCAAACTCTTTGTTGCATTATTCACCTTCATTTTCTGATATGAGACACTTCAACCTTTTCCTTGTCTCATTTTCAATCAAATCTTTCCATTTCTTGAAAGTATCAAATACATCAGATTTATTTCGAATACAATAAATCCAAGTTTTTTTGGTTGCATCATCAATAAAAGTGACATAATAACAACAACCACCAAGAGATGATACCTGAGAAGGTCCCCATACATTTGTATGAACAAGCTCTAATTTTTCGATCTTCTTTTCTTTCCCAACTCTGAGGAATTTGACTCATGTTTTCCATAAACACAATTCTCACAAAATTTTAAATCAACATGCTTCAAACCCAGTAACAAATTTCTTGAGTGAAGAATCTGCATCCCCTTCTCAGTCATGTGCCAAAACCTATGATGCCACAATGCCATATCTTCCCTGTAGAGGTTAAAGCATTAACAAAATTAGAAATACCATTGCATAAAGTCAATTTACCAACCTTTTCTCCTTTTTCTATTACCAGGAATCTTTTAGTGACCTTCAAAGTTTTATCTGTAAAAGTAGTCATGCAGCCTTCACCTCCTAACTGCTCTTTTGAAGTAATATTTTTCTTTAGATCTGGAACATGCCTTACCTCATTCAATAGCCATTGATTTACATTATGCTATTTTATGAAAACTATACCCATTCCAATGATTTTGCAGGGTTTATCATCACCTAATCAAACCTGTCCAAAATCTCCTTGAACATAATCATGAAAATGTTTCCTATCAAGTGTGGCATGGAATGTGGCCCCTGAATCTACCACCTAGTCATCAATAATATTTTCTAAAGAAGGAATCAAATTATCTTGCAACACATTACCTGTTACATTTGCTTCATGATTATTTTCTTGCTGCGTGTCTCCTCCTTTTCCCTTCTGAGACTTGCAGTCTTTCTTCAAGTGTCCCTTCTTCCCGCATTTCCATCACACTATCTCCGATCTGAACTTTGATCTGTGTTTTCCTGACTTACTACGATATCTTGGGCTCTTTACTCTTTCCATTTTTCTTCCCCTAGTCTCTCCAGCTAAAGCATTACCTGATGTCTCACCGCAGCTTTTCCCTCACATTTCCTCGCTAAGGATTGCACCGACAACATCATCAAACTTTAAAGTACTAGATCCAGATATAGAGTTAGTAATGGCCATAACTAAACCATTTTAACTTTATGGGGATGAGCACAAATATAACAGAGCCCTAACTTCATCATCAAAAGTTAGCCATACAGAACTTCAGTGACTGGTAACTGTATTAAATTCATTTAAATGATCAGCAACGGATCCACCTTCTGAAATTTTCATATTAAATAAATGCTTCATAAGAAATACCTTATTTGAGGCAAATGGTTTTTCATATAGTTTGGCCAATGTCGGCATTAAACCCTTTGTTATCATTTCCTTTAAAATATTAAATGCTACCGACGCTTCTAGGCACAACCGTATTATTCCAGGTGCCTTTTTGTTGACAATATCCCATTCTGTGTCTATAATACTCGTCGACTTCTTTGCCTTTCCACTCAATGGTTGGTACAAATCTCTTTGATATAGATAATCTTCCAACTGCATCTTCCACAGTGTTTCGGGGAAAACTAGTGTCTTGTCGAATGACTAGCCCTCTAGGTTTTGAAGCTACCCTAGAAACAACAGCTTAAAGCAATTCAACAATTTCTTCTATTTGCAACAAATAAGAGAAATATAAAGGAACCAACCTGTAACTTCCGCTTAATCCCTTCTTTGATCTCTCTCCCCCCTGACCGTGCTTGCAACTCCTTTCCGTACTTAAACCACTTGGAGAGTACTTGTACATGTACAACAACAAAGAGCAGTCAAGGCATCTTGATCTACTACAACATAAACATTACAGAATCAGATATATAATGAACAAATGATAACATTCACAAATGATAACATGCACAATTGCACAATCATATGGAATAAAAATTGAAGAACTTTACTAAACAGAAGGGAGAATTACAACCTCCCAACTTCAATCACTCCTCACCTCATGAAATAGTAAGGTCACACCAACAATACAATGCTCTTTCTTCAATTACAAGCTATCAACACTTCCTTGCAATTCACAATATTCCAGCCTCTAGATCTCTTAGATGAGGGATCCATTTATAGATGTGTTGAGGGGTGTGAGTCATCTCAGGGTTTTGATTAGTGTCATTCCACTTGTTACAATTGGTTCCACTTGGAGATTTCTTGGATCTCTTGCTCATCCCTGGGTGAATTCAAAGAGGAAAGTGGCATAGGATAAGTTTCTAGAAGATTCCATGAGAAAATACCTAGCTAACTATCACATTTGTCCATCCTCAACCATCGCACCCTATAGAAGGCCTAATCAGTATGCATCACACCTGGGCAGTGTACCACTTAGCATGCATCACACCCTGCTAGTGCAGCAGTCAATATGGTTCAGTTTAGTCCATTTCTGGATGGTTTCTTAGGTGGAACTTTTGGGGAATGATGTAATCAGGTGACTATGTTCTTTTAGGGTATGAAACAACTCTTTTAGTGGTTAGGGGGCCCTATTGTATTGACATATAAGTTTGGGGTTGTGTTGAAGCCACGAAAATTAGGTCGACAACAAGGGGGATACCCGCCCGGTCCGGACCTTGGTTGGCAGCTCCTTATCCATTTGGTATAGCGGGTCCAACTGGGGATAATGGGACCGATTTCCCAATTTAAGGGTGTGTGTGTGTGCAGAATCAGATGTTGCTGATCTAAAAGTTCCTGTCTAAACTACTTTAATCTAACTCTATGCTATTGTAATATAATGAAAACAGCACGTCTAATCTATGCTAACCCGGGATGTAATTCTTCTATTATGCGATCTAAAGAGATTTCAAATACTAACTGGTAATAAAGATCATTCAGCGATTATAAGAATGGAAATCAATTAAGATGAACCACTTTGCATAAAAAGTTAGGCAAAACAGTTATGAACAACATATCACATAATAAGTTATTCACACATTAAACATAAATAAATGGCTGCACCGTACAAAAGTGCCAAATGGTAACACAAACATTCATGTAATAACATATAAACAACTAAAAATTATATATTTCTTTAAGAATATAAGCAGAAATGGTCAAGAGATAAAAGTACCATTTATCACTGGTCCTACTCATAAGCTTCAAGCAACAATGATTTATCTCTCCTTGTTCTAATATGTACTAAGAGTACAGAAGTGCAACATCAGTAGCAGATACCAAATGCAAACATCAATAAATCTTGATCCGTTCATTCATCAAAACCACCTCCGAGGGTGCAAAAGTGCATGTTTTGAGGACAAGTTTTTGACAAATTTCTGGACCCTTCTCTAAATGCATGAGAAGGGTTTAAATACTGCTAACTAAATAACTTAATTACATAAATTTAGGATACGGTTTAAATGACCACAGTTTTTCTAAGCAAACTTATTTCTAAAAAATCGAATCTAATTCCTAACTATTTCTGATTTTGCTCCTTAATGTTGCAAGCATTCAACATTTGCCTGGGAAGAGTCAATTGGTTGCCTTCCGCTTTTTCTTGAGTTAAGCAAACAAAAATGCCAAGCGCTGGCACCATTTTTTAGTAAACTAGAAGATATTTTTTGGAATCATCCTCTGGCTGGGTGAATTAACTGTGTATATACTTGGTAATGACCAAAATTTCCCACAAATTGCTTCTGCCTTTGCTATCTTGATTTCTAGACTTGTGAACGACTAAGCAAGTTAAGGACCTTGCTTTCTGAACAATTTTCTTAGTGCATTGAAAACTACCTCCGTTCTTTGATATGGGCCTTTCTGGTGTGTTTTTCGCCTTTAGCGCCTTTTCCTTTACTGGGTATAAGCTTCAGGATTTTTTGTAACATGCTGCTTTTGTGAGCTTTTGACCCTGAGTGTTGAGTCGACTATTGATGTCAGCATTTGTTCAGAAATGCTCTCGAATCTATGGTTCCGTTGCATGCGGTATCCATTTATGAGGGCATCTATTCTCTGTCTCTGAGCATTGACGCTTTCCATTTTTCTTTAGATGTTTCCTGTTTTTCATTCCTGCAGTTCACGCAAAGGAAAAGAGTAATGAAAATAAATATTGACGTGAAAGCTCTAAGCTCTACGAATGTATAAAATAATGCCACCCATTGTGAATTGACTCTTCGACAAACACACAACTTTCCTTCATTAACACTTTGGCGTACATTGATTAAATTTCTTTAAGGTGCGCATCCAATTTTTTGGTTTACTGACAGCTCTTCTTTAATGTTGAGCCGAGGAAAATTTGCGATGGGCGATTTCAACAACTTGCATTACGTTATCGCATTTTGACAAGATTGTGATATCGCATATCGTAGGTTGTAGCATCGTAGCATCGCAGATTGTAGCATCGCATATTGTAGCATCACAACATCGCAGCATCATAACATCGTAGCATCGTGTTTATTGCAATATCGCAGATCGTGTTAAATCATTGTGTGTTGTTTATGCGATTTTGCGACATGCGATGTCGTATATCGGCCATCGGAGATTTCTTAAGATCTTCATTTATGGGCGCTTCTTAATGTATGCGAAGCGATGAATTTCGCGTCGCTTTTTCGCAGTTTTTATTCTGCTCATAAAGAAATTTTCTACTCTCTTCTCGCGATGCGATATATTTTTGAGTATAATACAAAAAAAAATTGAATTTTTTACTAAGGGTCCCCACTTGTTTTATGTTATTGCTAATACTAAAGGAGGGGGGTTGTTGGTCACCACAACAATGGCGATTCACTTGGAAGAACTAGTTATCTCTGCTTTTCTTATTGAATATTAACATTCAAAACAGAAAAATTTTCATAAATCTAAATTTTGTTATCGACAGATGGAGTACATTATGCCTTATCCTATCAATGACGTTTTTTTTCAACCTCTTTTTATTCTAATTTGTTTGCTTCCTCAGGCTTGTCCTTGTATTTACATCAACCATTACTTGGTCTTGTAAAGATAAAATAAAGTTTTCTCTGTGTGCCAGTTTTTAAAATATGCTCATTTGTCGTAGGTAGAGCCTCTGCTGCCAGCAGGCGTCCATACCCTTAACAGGGTTACCTGTTACCCAATAATGATCCTTTATCCTGGTTAAGGTGATCTACAACTTTCAAAGAAAAACCCACATTGACACTTTTTCTTTGATTTTCTTTTTTATTCTTAAATAACAATGTCTTGGTTTGCTAGCCAAGTTATGACACATTTATTCACTTGATTTACACTCTTGCTGAACAAGCTGGCTCGTGATGAGACCCCTTGTCTTTTGATTTTAACAATCTTGAGTCATTGCCCTGTTTTGATGGACAGTATTGGCAAACTCAGCAAGTTATAATATCTTTGATCATGATAAGCCGGCTTGTGATGAGACCTCTTATTCTTTAAGATATAGTGTTTCTTGGATTGTTCCTTTGAATGCTGCGATTTTTCTTTTATCAGGGAAGAAGTCATTGTTTTCCTTAAGAAAGCTCTGGACGACAATAATAGAGTTTGAAAACAGTTGTTTTACAAAGAATCTTTATTTTGTTATTGATACCTTTCATTGTGCTGATATAAAACAATTTCTTTGCTAAAGGTTGCTTTCGTCAAATTTTTTGAAGTTGAAACTAGTATCATATCTAGGCTAAAGTTTTTAACTATATCTGTCAATAATAAAGATCAGATTCTAATTTTGTTTTGCCATTTATACAAGTGGAAAGCTTAAAATCTTAAAGAGAATTGGTGTCTTTTCCATGAATACCTATAGTAACCATTTACAACTGTTTTAATTTATAAAAAATAAAAGAAAAACTATTTTACAAAATAGAATAATAATCTTCTATGGAAAATATATTTTAAGGATTTGCCCATTAACCGGCAAATGATCCCTTCTACCTGCTAAATCCTGTAAGACAAACGTTGATGGACCTATGAATTCAACAATCTGAAAAGGACCAAGCCACATATTTTGAAATTTCGTATGTTTGCCTTTTTCTTCATGTGCCTTATCCCATTTTAAAACTAAATCTCCCATTTGAAAACTTTTTCTGGTCATTATGCTTGAATCAAAAGAGGATTTTATTAGCTCTTGATGATGAGCATGGGTTTTCTTAGCTTGTTCTCGTTGTTCTTCTAATTTAATTATTTCCATTTGTCTTAGTTGTATGGAGGAAGTAGGTACTTCATCAATGTATTGTATTAAAGACAAGGAGGGAATGACTAAGTGAGTTGGAAGAGCCACTTCTTTCCCATAAACTAAATTAAAGGGAGAAGTGCCGATCGAAGATTTTTTCGTTATTTTATCTGCCCATAAAGCATTTACCAAAGCTTTATGCCAATTCTTTTGGTTCTGGTCAACTGTTCTTTTAATAATCCTGATTAGGTTTTTATTTGTCGACTCAGCTAACCCATTACCTTGCGGATAATAATTGGCCGAATATTTTAGTTTGAACCCTCTTTTAAGTGCAAATTTAGTCATTGCATTTCCAGAAAAGTATGATGCATTATCAAACATTAAAGCCGATGGAAATCCAAACCTAGTGATTATAAATTGATCTATGAATTCAATAATATTTTCAGAATTGGTTGTCTTGAGAGGAACTGCTTCTACCCATTTAGAAAAATAATTTGTTGCCGTGAGGATGTATCTCTGATGCTTAGAAGAGTGAGGAACGATCTCACCTATTATTTCCAAGCCCCACTGAGTAAACGGTTGCTCGATGTTTACCGGCTGTAGTGGCAGGGACAGTTTCTTTTGTCTTCCAGCAGTAGTTTGGCAGACTTGACATTTCCTCACGTAACTATGTGAGTCTTTGAACAACGTAGGCCAGTAATATCCTGCACGTAAGATTTTATGTGCAGTAGCATCTCCATCATAGTGTCTGCCTACTAGTCCGTCGTGGAGTTCCTGCAAAACTTTTTCAGCTTCAGTTTTTTCAAGACATCTAAGAAGAACAGAATCATAATTATTTCTAAAAATAATATCATTTATGAGCTAATATTGTTTAGCTTTCAATCTCAGAGCTCTTTTCTTAGTGTTATCCAAGTGTGATGGAGCATACCCGTTCTTAAGATAATAAATGATGTCAGCATACAATGATTCTACATCGTTTAGGCTTACCTCACACATTTGTACCTCTTTAGATGAAATTTCAGAAATTTGCGATGCTCCAGCCAACATTTTGTAGAAGCCTTGACCTCTTACAATGTTTGCTGGTTTGATTTCAAGGTCGTATTCCTGTAAAGAAGTGAGCCAATTGGCCCTTTTCTCACCCACATCCTTCTATACTAGAAGATTTCTTACCGCTGGAAACGGTACTATGATCTTAGTACGGGTTTTAAGTAAGAAAGGTCTGAAATATTTGATTGCTTTGAAAACAACATAGGCCTGTTTCTCCACGTCTGAATAATTGAGTTCAGTACCTTGTAAATTTGAGCTAAAAAATGGAATTGGGGCTTCTGCTTTTTCTTGATTTGCTTGAGTTAGAATCGCGGCATATAATTTCTCTGAGGAAAATGTGTATAAAATAAAATATTCAGAAAAATTTGGGGTTGCTAAAGATGGAGCATTAATAATAGCTTGTTTGATCAGGTTGAATGCTTCATGTTCACCCTGACCCCATTTAAAATTTGAATTCTTTTTAATCATGTTTTGCAAAGGAGACACAATTCTTGAAAACTCTGGGACAAATCTCTTTACAAAATTGATTCGACCAAGGAAAGATTGCATGGCCTTTTTATTATGAGGTAGGGATATTTCAGAAATTTCTTTGATTCTGTCAGGATCAATGTGAATACCAGATTTTGACACTATGAATCCTAGAAGCTTTCCTTCACTTAATGCGAAAAAAGATTTCTTTGGGTTAAGTGAAATTCCATACCTTAAACATTGTTGAAAGATTTGTTTTAAGTCTTAGAGATGGTCTCTTCGCTTCTTGGAGTACACTGTTATATCATCCAAATAAATTACTACAGACTTATTGACTAAACCCTTGAATGCAATGTCCATGGCTCTCTGAAATGTAGCGCCAGCATTAATCAAACCAAATGGCATCTTCAGATATGCGTATGTGCCCCATTTAGTTCTAAATGTGGTTTTCAACTAATCATCGGGACGTACCAGCACTTGATTATATCATGAAAATCCATTCAAGAAAGTCATCAGTTCTGAGCCTTCTACTGCCTGTAGTATTTGTTCCATAGGTGAAAGAGGAAAATTGTCTTTTTGAGAGGCTTTGTTAAGATTCCGAAAATCGATACAGATTCTAATATCTCTGTTTTTCTTTCTAACGGGTACCATATTGGAGACCCATTTGGAATGTCTGACGGGGAAAATTATTCTGGCTTTTAATAGCTTATTTAACTCAGTTTTTATCTGATTTTCTAAATTGGGGTGGATCTTTCTCAGTTTCTGTTGGACAGGTTTTTCATTATTGATCATAGGAATAATATGTTGAATGATAGAAGTGTCGTATGTCTTCAATTCATCATAATTCCAGGCAAAAAAATTTGTATATTGTCTCAAAAGACGAATATATGATAGTTTTTCTTCAGGGACTAGGCCGAGGCCTAGGTTAAGGTTTTATGGTTTATCATCGGTTCCTAGGTTTACTAATTCATAGTTCAGAGTTGGACTGTAGAGCTTTGAATTGGTAGACCTTTTAAACCAATTTTTAAAATCGTATAAGTCTTCCAACTTAACCACCAATTTAGGTATAGCATTATCAGTGCTATTTTGTTGTATTTGTCGATCGTGATGGTCTTCGTCAATTATTTGATTGGAGTAGGATCCTTCAGAAGTGAGGAAATTTACAATATCAGGATCATCATTGAATACTCTCCAATTTGTAATGTTGTCAGGTATGGACGGTCTAAAGATCAATTCTATTGAGAATCTATCTGGACTAAAATCTTTGGAGGGAATAAGCTTAGAGGCTACGTTAGCCAAAAGGTCTGCGCTTGCGTTTTGGAGTCTCGAGATTGAAGAAATATTAAATGCTATGAAATGCTCAGTCAGATCTTGTACTAAAGATTGATAGTGTTTTAAATGACCTGATAAGCAATGTATAGTGTTACGTACCTATTTGACAACAATCTCAGAGTCTCTGAAGACTTGAAGATACTTGATGTTCAACCTGATTACTTTGTACAGGCCTTGCACCAAGGCCTTGTATTTTGCTGTATTTTTTGTGCAATCGAATTCGAGTGTACACGTAAGCATGGTCTTATTTCCTTCTGGACTAATCAAAACGCATCCTGCTCCTTCTCCTTCCTTAGATTTAGGGCCATCAAAATATAATTTCCAAAACAAAGATGTATTTACAAGTTTATCTAAAAAATTAACACACTTTGAACTATCAGTTTGGGAAAAATTTTCAACTTGGGACAAAACTGAATTTTCTAAGTAGGGTGATGTGTGAGCATTGAAATTTCCGAGAAAAGAATCTACCGAGTAATTGCCTATGATACTGCTGTTATACGCTACTGTTTCGTTTTCTCCCTCTAATTCTGTTACTATGTACTTCTGGTGTAACTTTCGTTCAACCTTTATTTGATTTGGTTTACCATTGTATGGTAACCACATGTGCAACCAATCAGTTGCGAAGTATCCATGAAGTTTTTCGGACCAATCTCTGCTAAGAATTAGGCCATAGAATTCTGGGATATCAGCCACTGGAATGTCAATAACCTGACATATCTTCGGGTTGGATGACAATCTTATGGTTACTTGATTAAGTTCACCAATCACTTCGACTTGAGATTGATCAAGTTGAACTATGCGCACTACAGATTTTTGTGGTTAAACATTTAACTTGGCACATATTGGTCTGGGTAAAATATTCGATGAAGCACCAGAATCTACCAAAAAATTTTGCGCATTTTTGTTGAAAATTTCATAAGTGAGAAGAAATCGGGGAGTGTGAGATCTTGATCTTCCTCCAATCAGGGCGATGTTGTTTGGATCAATCTTATTGATCGCGGTAGTTGGAGGTCCTTCCATGTTGTGGGAAGCTTGAGAGAGTACAGTGGTAGGCAAATATGCAATAGGCATGGCATGCAATTCTTTCATCATTATCTTCTGTTGATGTCTCAATTTTCTTAATTCGTAAAGGGTAATATTAGCCCTAGTCTTTTTCATGTCATCAATAATATTGTACTCCATTTCATCCAACACTATCAGTGTTTTTGATGGAGTTGTTTGATCTACTTGGACTGGGCTAGATTGAGTCACTTTAGTGGTCGTTTTCTTTGTTGCAACTCTATATTTTGTTGCAGGACTTGCGCTCTTCTGCTTAGAGGTAGTTTTGGGAGGATCAAGCAGATTTTTTCTTCGTGTGCTAACTGGAAATACTTCTTGATCTTCTTCTTGTGGGAGGATGAAATCCCACATTCCTTGTAATTCCACAACTTCTTCGTCATCATTCTGCCCTTCAGTGGCACTTTCTTCTTCTTCCTCTTCCTCGGATTCAGTATTTGAAATGGCATTGGGTGGTTTTGCATCCGTTGAAGGACCTCTTTTAAAAGCTCTGTAGGGCTCTTTTGAAGAAGTTTCTGCTACTTGTTTTTTTATGTCAACCATCTCATTAGACATGGTCTTTAAAACTTTCTGCAATCCTTCCAAATCGAAAGGGTCTTTTGATTGTTTCTTTTGGAGTCTTCTTTGAAGGTGACTTTTTTAGATTTGCGTTCCTCTATCGCGGATCTCTTTTCCAAGGCTATTATGCATTTCTCTACTGCTATCACCTCTGACATGTTTTCAACTAAGGTTGTTTTATTTTCTCTATCCACGAAGATTGTTGTGTTTGATGTGTTAGCCTCCTGCTCATAGCAGGTATTCACCTTTCGTGATCGACATATGTACAGACCAAATATGTCATGCTTTGCTTACAGCAATGTTCCATATTTGAAATTTGCTACTGAGGCAAGGAGGACACAAACCTTGTCTGCAAACATTTGAGACAGACCAATGTGATGACCGAGACCCAGACAAGATGGAGCACAAGAGTTCATTCTTCAAATGGTTGGTATTGGAATTTTCGAATGGTTTGGTTGTGCAGGGATCTATAAATTTAATCACAAAAGCATTGGAAACCTTTTTGGATATGATCAGTAATTGTTGTGAGAAACCCCAGTTGGGCTCATCTTCAAGAAAAGGAAAATGGTACAGTGGTTGGACTTGGGAGGATCTATGAAATCAGAATAGCACAGCTGTACCCCTTTGTTCACTTCAGTTAGTTTCATCATATGGCTGATGAACCTCAATGCCTCATGTCTGAGAAGATGCCTGGATTAAAAGGGAACTGATCACAATGGCTTGTTACACAAATCAGTGATTCGTCTTAAATGGCTCGCTATATTAGGCAATCATTCACATGACTTGCTGTGCACTGTGATCACTCTCTCAGAACTGTGATTTGATCTATAAAAAGGTATCGACATCATTCACATGGCTCACATATATAACTCGTTGTTGAAAAGAGTAGTATACGATGGTCTGCATTCATTGGCACCTACTATGAGCTCAGTTGAAATCATAAGTATGATTCTGGTATCACTCTGTGGGACATATATCCGAGCATCAAAAAGTAACGATCTGAGGACTTCTGTAGCAAGAGACAAGACCGAGAGTTTGATATGTTTGTGTCTCCAAGTAACATGTTTGTCAATTTTGTAGCTAGAGGACCACTGCATGTATTGTCTAAATTTACTATTGATGAAATCTCAGTTACCATGTGTGCCATCCGAAATTGCAATATAAGTTGCCAAGCCTGTCAAGTATGTCGAGCCTCTGAAAATGGAGAGGGTGTCGACAATATTTGCTCACAGGTATCCTTATCCACATGAACATTCACAGCATGCCATCATTGCAGTAGTGGCGGGTTCTCTCTTCTTCATATCTGTTGATAATATTCAAACTCTTATTCATAAGTTGGACAACAATATAAAATGGTGGTCGATGTATGCATGCTTCTTTGGTTTTCTCTATTTTTTCTCCTCCCCTTTCTTGGGGAGAACCATTCAGCCAAACTACTCGAACTTCAGTCGATGCTATTGTGGCAATAGAACCCCTACAAGAGAAAAGGGAAGCAAAGGTTCTGGTCTTCTGGAGACTTTTATAAAAATGGAGTTAAAGACTTTCTCCACGTTAACCCAGGTTACAGGAAAATAGTAGTTGCTCATTTATCATTTGGATAATTGAACGAGGGTTCAGACTTAATTTTTTCTTAAAGATTTGAAGCTGAGTTGGAGAACACGAAAACTCATTCTTACTGTTCAACAGGGAAATTGTTTTTAAATGAAGATTTGGCATTCATTCAGCTTAATTGATTGAAAAGTTTGATTCCTAAGGAAAAAATACCAAAATATAAATACGTAAGATTTTGGTTGAGCTCCAGTAAATGACTAGTTCGAGACTTCAGATTGGACCGTGCGAATACATAATGCAGGATGCAGAGAGAGAAGATGATGGCATTGACAGACAACCTGGGAAACCTGGTAGTGAGGCAAAGGTTCAATTGCCAAAATCTACTGCTATGCAGAGTCTAGGTGAGGTTGCAGATAAAATGGATGTATTAATGGAATTGACTTTAGAGCATCTGAAAGCTTGTGTTGATGAGGGACGCTTGCCACAGGTCTATGATACTCTCATGCATTCATTTCAATCAACTATTAAAGGCACCCTTGTTGTTTGTCCCATGGTAGCTGTTATTCAATGGAGGAACGAGATTGCTCGGTTCACTGCTGAAGGAAGCACTAAAGTTTTGGTTTATCATGGCGCCAATAGATGTAAAGATGTGGCCGAGCTTTCTCAATACGATTTTGTTTTGACTACTTATTTCCATTGTTGAGATAGAACATAGAAAGCATTTGATGCCTTCTCAAAATGACCGACATTCTCTTAACTCCAATGTTTATGCTGATTGTACACCATTGGATAAATCCAAACATCCCTTTTCTGCAGAGGATTGTGCGAGATGCATTGACAAGACTCCAGAAAATGGGTTCATAGTTGCTGTTGGTAGGGAATTGGCCAGGGCCCTGATAATACATTACAAAAAGGAGAAAAACTCCCTTGAAATACCGGACTCCAAGGTCACTCCTGGATACCCAATCGAGAATTGTAGTGATGAGGCTGTTAGGTGTGTTCTGTTTTTTATATCTAGCAGGGTTTGTCCCTGTGACGACCCATGTTTGACCACAGAGGAAATGGTGGGTCTTGTGGAGTCTGCTTTGAAAGATGAGGCGAATATTGATTGGGCTACTCTGATTTGGTCCCGGGCCGAAAAAGAGCTCTTGCAGGGAAAAGCCTTGGAAAAGTTCTATTATGCATCCCATTTTCAGCAGTTGATTAAGTTCCAGCGGCCAAAGCTATTTGACGACAGTGAGTTGGGGTTGGGATGTGAAGAGGAAGATTCTGCTGTGAAGACAAAAGCCCTTGAGGATTTGGTTGGTATCAATGTCAACAATAATACAGATATGCAAGAGGGCGGAGTGATTGATGATCAGAACCACGGCGAGGATGCACAGAAAAATCTCAGAAACGCGGAAAATGTTAGTAAGCAGATAGATGAGGCAGGGTTACGGCAAGAGGCGGAAGATAATGAAGAAAGTGAAAGCTCTAGGGATGAAATGGAGAAGGAAGGGGAAGATATTTTTAAAGAGCAACGCTCCGTCTTGCAGTGTAAGTAGTGTAAATGGTACGGAGACCAAAGAATCCAACGAAGTAAGTGGGCATGCTAGAAATTCGCAGATAGAGAGTGAGAAGGTGGATGAACCTGCTAGAGCATCGTCTGAAGATGCCCAACTGGTTGAAGGACCTGTTGCGATATTGTCTGAGGATGCTCATCAGGTTGGACCTGCTTTAGAAGAACATCGGTTATCAGAAATTGAGAAAGGTATAATGTTGAATCCGGATCCCAATACTGAAAAGGCCACAGTGATAGAACACCGGTTATCAGAATTTGAGAATGGTACGATGTCGGCTTCTGCGCCTCTTGAGAACTGCATGTCTGCAGAACAATTTATGGAAATGGGGAAAGGTATGATGCTGAATCATGCATCCATGCTTTAAAATACCAGTTCAGTGGGAGAAATGATGTCAGAGATTGAGAGAAGTATGGCTATGAGTCTAGCTAACCACCTGCAAAGATGCAAAGATCCAATTCAGAAGAAATGGTAATGGAAAAATTGGAAGATATCCAATACTAGAGGCGTGGAATAAAGCGGAGAACAGAAGGACAGCCAGCCATCGCCTCAATCCAGAAAGACAAAAATCATTTATGGAACCGCTTAAAGGATTCATGCGCAGCCTTAGATATTTACTCCAAGATGCCAGCTGCCCCAGCTCAACCCATATAGTCTTTCATGCATTTATTTTTAGCAGCAAACACTGATTTACTTCAGATCTGTTTAGATCGGTTTGATAGATATTTTGAGATATTTTCCTTAAGATCTTATCCACAGATCTAAGTCTGTAATTTTTTTTTCTATAAAAACCTCCCTATGTACTGTTCAAAGGGTGAGAGTTTTATGATCGACAAGCTGATTTTGAAACACTGTTGTGTACACTCTGAGAGGTTTAATAAACAGAGCTTGCTGGAACATGTGTGTTGGGACTGTCTGAATGTGCATTTGATGGCTGAAGAACTGCAAAACTCTCGTGTTTCCTCATGGACTAATAAGTTTTCTCATCTCTTTCTACAGTTGCTATGTTTTCTATA
>APFE030346011.1:9534-23355 GCA_000404065.3 Pinus taeda | reverse complement strand
GTTGGCTTAGGCCGTGGACTATTTCCCTCTTTGAGGGTTTTAACCACATCAAAATACTGGTGTATTGATCTGTGATCTGTTTGTGAGCGGTGTCCTTTGGTGTTTTGTCTGAGGAACTTACCCTGTAGATTCCTACACAAACCCACTGACATTTCATCACAATCTTCCCTTGGGGTCGATGAACTAAATCCCAAGTGTGATTCTTCAATAAGGAATTCATTTAAGCTATCATAGCCTACGCTCATTCAAGTTGTCCTTGTGCATATGCATAATTGTTAGGATCACAAGCCTCACAAACATGAGCCATCAAAGAAACATTGTCATGTTGTTTCTGATTGCGAGTCTATCGGCTTGAAGAGATATCACCAATATCATGTCCAACAACTTCAATTGTCTTAGCAACCTAGTAAGGTAGACAAGGGGTCGATGAAATTTCATTCACTCCAAAAGTTTGATTAGGATATGTAACAGTTTCATTTGTTGTGGGTTGATTACCATTCGACTGAGGAACAAAGCTCAACTGTTTGGTCGAAATGCCAAACGATGGAATAGTCGATATAGTTTCTTCAAAAATACGAAAGGGATCACTATGTAATAGACTAGAGGAAGAGTTCAACAACTTAATACCTAAATTATTCTCATTAAAGATCATGTTTCTACTTATGATGATATGTTGTTTGACATGGTAAAAAAGTTGATAGGCTTTAGGTTCTTCAGAATAACCCATCATGATGCAAGCGCGAATATTTTCATGCAATTTCTTCCTACAATAATATGAAATATGTGCCTAAGAAACACATATGAATTATCTGAGGTGGTAAAGATTCTTTCCACACCATTTCTTGACTAGAGTCGCATGACTGATAGCTCTAGTTGGAACAAGGTTCAAGAGATAGTTATCACAGTAAACATATTATACCCAAAACTTAGTTGACATCTCTTTGTCTTGTAACAGGTAGCGAGTGATCTCTACCAAAGTCTTATTCTTCCTTTCATCCATACCATTCGACTGATGGGTATGAGGTACAAACCTCTGCCAAGAGATAGATGACTAAGCTAGGTATTCTTCAATTTGTCAACATGCATATTCTCCACCATTATTATATATAAAACATTGAAAATGACTATTGGTTGTTTATGGGAAGATTGAGATCGACACGGCGCAAATTTTGGATAGCAGGGGACACACCTAGGCTCCATTTCAATCACAGGGTGAACCACAGTTGATCCATCACCCTCTTTAGCTCAACTATAACTAGCTACTAAGGTAGAAACCTTGTCGAGTTTCAGTAGCAATTCTAGTTTCTGTTGACGGGTCTCAGAAGCATCACCATCAATAGCAAAGGAGGCAACATCTAAGCTAATTCAATTACCGTGATTCCTAATAGGTGGGAAATCGATAGGGTTCCGTCCAGGACTTAGGGTTGGGCACCGGTGCGTGAAATCCAAGGATTCTGTGCATATTTGTGCAGTTCGTTCTCGAAATTATTGTCAATCAGCAGCTGATTAGAGCATCCTCTATGCAAATCAATTTTCAAACGAAGGAAACCAATCAGCTTTTTGTTTATCCAGAATGAAAATCAACTCAAATTTAGCTTTTTTTCGTTGAAATTCAAAGATAGACCTCATTGTAAGGTTTGTTTCTAGAACCAATGTGTTGAATTCGAAGAGAAAGCTTGTTATAGCGTGAATCTAAGGGTGATTCTATATCTATGAGAAATCATGTGTTGAGGTCATTTATCACAAGGCTGGTTTTTTTATATAGCATGAGATGGGTGCTATTATAAGTAACACATACGAATTGTTCTACAACCACCAAGTCCATGATCTTGCAATTTGTCATTACCAACTTTGTTAATTCAATTTGAATGTCTTCTCTAAATCACTGACTATGTTGAAATATCTGGGATTCCATTACATCTTTGACATTTCATATGAATTAAAGAAAACTTGGATCATGAGCGCATGAACAGGTAACTCTTTTTGAAACAAAAGAAAGGGGGAAGATTGTGGGCATTTCTCGTTCAAGTGGAAGTTTAGTGGATTCAATAGGAGCATATATTATGAAGCCAAGAACTACCAAAAATGAGGTGAGTGATGGCTTTTGACAAAACAAACGTTATAAATTATTTTAGTTCTCGCAATTTAATGGATGAAATCAAGGTTTCCAAAAAGTTATATTTTTTAAACTTAGAGGGTGTGCACAATCTCCACTTTTGTATTACATAAATTAAATGTTGTGTAAATATTCTAATCAAAATGACTATGTTATTCTATTTTACACATGGTTAAATTGTATAATTTGGAAAACTATCTAAATCCATTTTCTTGGAAAAACATTTTATTCTAATTTCTATTATTTATTTATTTATTTATACATAATACAGAACACTATTAGCTTCAAAATTTAGCAGTCGTTGAAGAGCCAAAAGATCAAATAAATTCATTCATTCAGAATGAGAAATGCTAGATGGTGCATAATCATATTAGTCTACGGTCTTTAGGATTCAAAATGGAAATTGCATAATGATCAAATATATTTATATATTAATCATTCATACCATTCTTGAGTTATGTTTCCTGCATAACGGTTTATAGACCCTACAGATTGAATTGAAGATAAGTTTTACAATAGGACAACTTTTTTATTATTTATTTATTGTGTGTTTTAATAGTTAGTCCTTCCTTTCGATCAATCAACTATAATGGTTATTATTATGATTTCAGAGTGAGAAGAGAGTGGCCATTGTGTTGGTTGCTATTATGATTTAGAATTGGAAGGCACTGTCATAGTGTATTCTAGGTGCTACTGCAAATATATAATAATAATAAATATATATATATATATAATAATTATATAAAATAAATATAATTATAATAAAATAATATAATATAAATTATAATAAATTAAATATATAAATATATAGATCTGTTCTAGAAGAAAAACTTAAATATTGTCTAACCTTACCTCTCATACTCCATTGCCTCTGTGTTCAACAATTTTCCTCAATTCTATTTAGCTTTTCTTGCTAACACTATCTTCTACAGTTCTACACAACTTCAATTGCTAGAACTGCCTTGGTTTACATATCCTATATGGCATATCTTCTCACATCTCTAGGCCTATGTTTATCTTCCTTTGCTTAAATCGTGAGTAACTCGAGCTAAGTCCACTGTCATCTTTAGGCTTGGGGTGCACATCCCAAGGAGCCAACAAGATGCTCCTCTCCTCAATATACTTTGATCATATCCAGAAGTATGATTGAAGAATCTACTCCAAGCGTTGAAATTGAATTTTTCTACGAGGCCAACAAGAGATATAATAGACATGTCAAACTATTACACATAGGTTATTACTCCAAGTGGTATGCATTCTTATCTTGACTCAATCCTATCACACTTCAAATTGTATTGGATGTTAAAAACTCTAATCCACAAGCCACAACCTCATAGGGAACTAATATGATAATCACCATTGTAACTTAAGAAACATATCTCAGCTGACCCACTTTCTTATGACTCCAAACTTCCACTTAGATCCCTTGGAAACATCTGGTGACACGTTCACTGTCATCATGGAAGAGTAACAGTTTAATGCTACTCTTTCCTACATTACTACCTTATGACATTTCCTTCGCAACATCTGGTGCAATTGCTAGTTATATGATGTTAACACATTTGAATTTGTATTTTAGGCTAGATGGTTATCATCATGATGTTTATTTTTATGAAATGATATTTATTATATATTATGTATTGTTCAACTTATATCAAAATTTTATATATGAAATACATGCAAAACGATTTACTTTAAATAAAAAATGAAAATATATTTTTATCAATTACAAAGTTTAATATGGTTGGAACTATGATTTTAAAATTGCCATAGATATTTTTCTATTGCATATATAATTCATACATATTCATTCTAACTAACTTCTTATTCAAACATGTCTTAAAAATAGTCACTACAAAACACAATAAATTTCACACACAATTAGATTATAAAACCCTCTAAACAAAACTACTTTTCTAGTCATACTCAAGCACATTAATTATAAAGTTGTGACCTACACTTGTAATACAAGAGTTGGACAATATCTAATTAATCTTTGTAATTAATTTTCAAAAGGTATATTCATGTTATCCCTTAAATAAAAAATTTATTAATATTTATAATAAATTAAAATATATAAATGATTTGTTATAAAATCAATTATATAACAAAAAATTCATCATAAAATATAGATTATAAAAGTTTAAATTACACCTATTTGATTTTATAAATTAATTAATTAAAGTTATTATAATATAATTATGAATGAAACAACATTAAAAATATATATTTTAATTATAATAATATTTAAAATTAATTTTTTATTTTAAAATGTTTTAAATTAATAAACAAAATGCAACCACAAACTATATTGATAAATTAAAACTATTACCAATTTTTCAAGTTTATTTCTAAAATTCAATCTATATTAAATTTAAAATAACTTAAGTCAGATTTTTTATAAATTAATTTAAAGATTAAAATAGCTTTAGAAATTCTATTTTATAAAATTTAATTTATCACTAAAGTTATGAGAGTTTAGAGCTATTTGAATCTAATATTTATAGCAACTCTTACCAATTTAAATTTAAATTTAATATCTTAACAATTTAAATTTAATATCTAACCAACTATATAAATTGCCAACAAAATGCCAACAAGACGAATGAAAAACAATATAATTAGCATGGGATCTATTAGTATGGGATATTGTTAGATGTGATCATGACGATGATGCCTTGTTAAATTATTAAATTTGTGTGCTAGCTAGCGACGTTTATATGTGCTAGAGGTGTAGATAATAAGATGATGTTAGTGAATTTGAATGTGTATTTTAGATGATTTTTATGTTTGTTAGATTATATATATTTTTTTCTCAATCAGTCTACTCCTATTATTTATACAAAAAGTTACAGCAAGGCAGCTGCCTTGAAAAGTCTTGCCATGAAGTTGGCATTTTACAAAATATGTTTGACCTAAGTACACAGAAAACCTACAACAGTATTTTTGACTCCCATGAAACTCAAAATTGAACCACTGCTATCCATCGCTAAACATAAAAGAAACATTAACTGAGAGAGACTTGAAACAAACATTAGCATCGAGACTAAAAAAAGGAGGCGAGCTCCTACTTTAGAAACTGCAAAGAACGGAGGCACCGACTGGATCAGTCATCCTCTGAGGTATAGGGCTCCTCAACGACCCTACACCTGAATCAAAGTGAGTCCTCAGAGTCGGATTGATGAACTTTTGAGCCTGTAAGCTTTTCTCCTACTTGCTCGCTTGGACCTGCGTTGGCATCTGAATTCACCATAGAAAGGCCTCCCCTGACTTGGCGCTGGTTATCCTCTGTTCTGCAAGAACCCCATGATGGGCAGTTCCCGAACCCCAGACATTCTCACAATTTTCAATTGTAACTGAAACTATGAAGGATGAGTTGGCAAAAGAACATGGGATGCGGTAACGGTTAGATTATATATTGATGAACATATATCAAATTTTTATATATGAAATTACATGCAAAAAGGCTTACTTTAAATAAAAAATTCAAAGATATTTTTATAAATCATGAAGTTTAATATGGTTCAAACTATAATTGTAAAATTATCATAAATATTTTTCTATTGTATAGATAGTTCATACATATTCATTCTAACTAAATAATTTTTCAAAAAACAATCATATATGAATAAATTTTATTTCCCATTGTTCTATTTACTATATTTTAATATACTCTTGTATCTTAAAAATTGTTATTATAAAAAAAATTATCATCTCCAATCATAACCATTCTATTCGCCCTAAAATTTTATGGATGCAAATCTTCCTATATTTGTTGTTTTTGTCATTATTTCATAAATTGTTTGCTATCAAATTTTTGGATTACTTCATTAATTGTGGCTTTAGTCAACATTAGGGGAATCATTTAAATATTTCTAAAAGAAACGATACAAATATGTAAACTAACAAACAACTATGTTGAAAACCAAATTATCACAAAATCCAAAATAAACTTATCACAAACTTAGAATTAAACAAATACGTTAAAATTTTAATTGTCAAATTATAAACTACAAAATTGGAAATACTTAGGTTTAAGTGTAAAACAAAACATAAAAAAGAAAAAAGAAAAAAAAAAAACATTTGCGAATCTCACCAATTATATAACATGCCAACAAGACGAATAAAACAATATATTAGTGGAATAAAGAAAAAAAACATACAACAATAGTATAAATGATGAAATAACGTAAGTAAATATGACTCTTCGTTGTCATCACCTCGGTTCTCTTCCTCACTTGGCATGATAACATTTTTTTTCTCAAAAATAAGTTTTTATTTAGGACCATTTCTTAATACAAACCAAGAACCCCTATCCAACACATATGGGTAAAAAAAACTTGGTTGTAGTGTTTGGGGAAAACATAAGGCTCCCTAGCTTCATACCACATCTTTCTAGATTTGATTCATATCATCCCACTTCAATGATCTCTTTATCTTTCTGACATAACCTAATGTCCCCTATATTAGGTTTGATTATGGTGGCTAACATGACTAGATTGGTCAAACTCGACTTCCACTCCATAGTCTTGTGTTATGAATCCATCATAAACATCCTTCATGCATAAAGGATGTCCATATACCCACATATATTGAAACAAATGCCCCAATGATTAAATATATGGATGACTAAATAATATAATGAAGAAATGCAAAATCTAATGATATAACAAATTAATCCAAACATCATATGTAAATGCACTAACCAAAAATTTAATTTATATGAATATTGTTATAAGATATATATCGATTTTTCGTTGAATGACAGACTTAAAAAATCACAATAATTGCACTGTCACTGGTCGATGTTTATAAGAAATAGAAAATGGATACAAGGACATTGTTTATTAATGTGCACCACTCTGAATACATTTTTTTCAATAATAGTATTTATAATAATAATAAATGGTATCCCGGTGCATTTGTACATACAAAAGATTGATATGCGTGTAAAATCAATACAAACTGTGAAGATATACATTTTGTGCACTGGTGTGTTTCGCCTTTAACACACGAGTGCATTAGATTACGTAAAGGCACCGATACTGCAAGATTTTTTTGCTTGCCCCGATGCATTCTGTGAAAAGTAGAGCACCAAGGCTTTTAAAAAACCATAAGCATCGAGGCGTTATACTTTTCAAGCACCGATGTTATTTTCATTTAACACCTCGGTGAATAATATCATAGATTGTATGAACACGTGCATTGTTATTATTAAAGGACTGATGCTTTTATAAAGCTCATCATCACTATTGCATTATTATGCATAACGACCCAGTGCATTGGAGAAAATAAAAGCATCGAGCCTGCAACACTTTTCTGCCTGCCATGGTACCCTTCCTAAAAAGTATTGCCTAGGGTATTTTTAGAATACATGAGCTCAAGGGCAATCTAATTTTCAGGTATTAGTGTTTTTCACATTCAATGCCCTAGAGCATGGTATATTATATTGTACGATCATGTGCATTTTTATTATTAAAGCGCCAATGCTTTTATAAAGTTAATGCATTGGTGCTCCAAATGTTTGTTTCTAGTTTTGGTCCTTCTATTTAAATTTACAACACGTGTGATTTTATATTGATAGTGCATTTGTGTTATTTGTCCAGTAAGAACATGACTAAGAAAACATTCGCTAAAACCTCCATCAACCCAAAGAATTTTGTTGTGATGAAATTCTATTATTACCTCTGCTAAACCTTCTGCTACCACAAACAAATGTTGTTGCCAAGTTTTTTTGACAATTTTTTCCAATTTTATAACACTAAAACCTCTTTTATAACCTCCACTAGAAGGAATTTTCCTTATAGTGAGGGAGGGAGATAGAAAGGGATGGAAGAACGAAGGAAAAAAGAGATATAGATAGAGAAAGAAAGGGAATGATAAGAGAGAGATGGAGAGAGAGGAGAAAGAGAGGAAGAGAGGGGAAAGAGAGAGAGTGGGAGATATATAGATGGAGGGGGGAGATTGAGAGAGAGACAAAGAGAGAGAGAGATGGGGGAGAGACAGAGGGAGGTGGGAGAGAAAGCGGAAGAGAGAGGAAAAGTGAGAGAAATTGAGGGAGAGAATTAGAGAGGGAGGGAGAGAAATATGGAATTGGAGAGGAAGAGAGGTAGTGTGAATAAGAAGGACATAAAAAGAGAAAGGTGGAGAGAGAGAAGGGGGTGATAAGGGAGAGAGAGTGAGCGAGACAGGAGAATGGGAGGGAAGAGAGAGATAGAAGGAGTGAGAGAGGGAGAGAAGTGGAAAAGAGAGATAAAAGGGGAAGAGAGAGAGAGAGGGAGAGGAAGAGGGAGGGAGAGAGAGATTGACAGGTAGATAGATATGGAGAGAGAGTTTGTATGTGTTTGGGGGCTAAGAGAAAGAAACAAAGAAGGAGATACGAAGGGAGATAGAGATATAAATGGAATGGGGAGAAAGAGAAGAAGAGAGAGACATAGAAAGGGAGAGATAGATACATATATGGAGAGAGAGATATTTCTTGCATGTTTTGTGGGGCTGATATAGAAATTCAAAGAAGGACGAATGGAGGAAGATATAAATATAGATGACAGGGGTAGAGAGAGGGAAGGAGAGAGACAAAGAGAGGAAGGGAGAGGAAGAGAGATAGAAGGGACATCAGAGGAAATTTTAACCTAAAAGTTCCCATGAAAATTTCATATAATTTCCATGTCATAATATGTTAACCAATCAAAATCCTTTAAATTTGAAAAGAGGTAGTTGTAAATGTTTTGGAGGGAAAAGAAGAAAAACTGTTTTTTTAAATTGTATTTTTGGCTTATCTGCTTACAAGTTTATGCAAATTATAGGTGTCTATAAACATTAGATGTGAAATTAAATTCCACATCCAACCGGTACCCATTATGCATACTTTTGAGAAGACTTCCCTTGATAAAAAAATTGAAGATACATTAAAAAAGTGTGTTCAACATGATTTTTTAATGTTTCTTCAATTTTTATCGATGTGGGTCTTCTCAAAAGTATGCATAATGGGTACTCGTTGGATGTGGAATTTAATTCTTCCTCCATCGAGTATCTACACATGAAATTTGAGTAAAAATATAAGGAGATAAGACAAAAATATAATTAAAAAGGTAGTTTTCTTCTTTTCGCTCCAAAACTATTCTCTGATTTAATTTTTTTAACTATTATTTTAATATTTTTCCTTATGCGGCCACTTTTAGGCTAAAATTTCCTCTAATGAAGGTGAGAGAGAGAGGGAGAGAGGAAGGGAGATAAACACAAATATGGACTGGAGAGAAACAAGGAAGAAAGAGATGCAAAGAGACAAAATATAGATATTATATAGTATGATATAATATTGAACATTATTAACCATAGAGAAAGAGGAAGTAAGGATTTTACAAAATGTAAAAGAAGCAAAATTTGAAAAAGCCAAGAATATTTAATTTTTTCACTAAAATAGTTGCATTTATTTCATTGTAGATATTAATTATTGATCTTGTTTGATTGATTGCACTAAATGCATTAATTTCAACGTAGTTTTTTATTTGTAAACATATTTGATTTCTTGCACTAGATATGTTGATTTTATTGTAAATGTTGATTTCTAATCATATTTGATTTCTTGCACTAAATGATTTGATTTCTAATCATATTTGATTTCTTGCACTTGATGAATCAATTTTAGTGTGTATGTTGATTTATAACCTTTTTTGATTACTTGCACTAGATGCATTGATTTGGCATAGTTGTTTATTTTTTTATTTCATGTAACTAGATATATGTTGTACATTAATATCAAAGCAATTAGGTTAATAGTGTGCATTGAATTTAGTGTAAGCACGGTAAAATTAATGGTGACATGCATTTATTTATGTGTTACACTAATTTAACGATAAATAAAATGTTTGAATTTTCATCTTAAATAGAATGTTTACATACCTGCAATGTTTGCCTCTTGAAACTATAAATAATTTGTAACTAACTACATTTCTATTATTCAATTTTTTGATCATTCAACATTGTTAGCGACTTTATCTTCAAACGGGGTAATAGAAAACAATTACTATTGAAACATACTTGGGGTTTAACACTCCACAAGTTAGAATGGTTGGCATTGGGGAAAACTACTATTAATATTCGAGAGTAAGAGATACAAGGTATGCCATTTACTACAATAGCTTGCATTAAAGATTTGAATGGTCTACAATTTCAACTAAACTTTTCATATGATCGATACAAAAATATGACAAAACTCATAGGTGTGACAATAAGAACAGTATAAGAAAATAGTTTGAAAATAATCAAAATAAAAACTATTTGTAATTGACTACGTTCTTATTATTCACATTTTTTATCATTCAATAATGTTACATTGTCACTTTGCGTTCAAAAAATTTATTTCATCATTTTCATCATTCAAGTTATTAACAATCTTCATAATCTAAAACAAACTGAGGTAATTGAGTAAATTTAAAATTAAAATCACTATATTCATCTTAGACATATTTATCATATTTAAATTGATTACAATAATTAGATGTTCAAGAATTTTTGTGTGATCACGCACAAGTGAAACCAACCTAGATCTATCTTAACCTTGGAGAGTGATCAAATCTCTCGAGGTGCAAACCTTTCCTCAGGTTTTGCACTCAAAAGATAGGTTTTCACCTCAAGAGATTTCATCCCTATTAGTGCTTGATATTACTAAGACTAAGATGGATCTAGGATGGTTGATATTACAACCCAATATATCAAATTTGGATAAATATAAAGTAATTAAAATTAAATTAAAATATTATACTTATTTCAATACTAGGAAGATGCATAATTGTTATAATTTTAAAATATTTCCAATATAGGAAATTATTGCATATCCATATTAACTTTAAATATAATTCATATTTATATTTCATATATATTATATATATATGGAAGTGTGTGTGTTGATTATAGTAAAACATTTCAATGTCAAAGAGAAGTAATTACAAGTAAAACAATTTAATTAGGAAGATTTGTAATTCATTCAATTCTATGTCTAAAATTTAAATGGGGAATTTATAAAATATTATTAATAATGATAAATTCAATATGGATCATAAATAAAATATATTAATATCAACTATGTATATATACATATAGTATATAAAACAATTGAAAATTTTATTTTATTTTAGTTAAAAAAAATTAAAACATTTCGAATAGCCTTACTATTCTTAGCTCTCTTTTTTCTAGGTAGCTTTTTTAGTCAACCTTGATTGAATTATATCAAATAGTTGTAGGAATTGCAAAATTAAGTTGTGTAGGCTATACGATCCAAGTTTCCAAGAGAGTTTTGAATGTGTTGTATTAATTTATACATTGAAAAGTGCAATTTGAAAATTGAAAAATTATGTTTGATATGTCTATATATATAAGTAGTTGCATATCGAGAGATTTGATCCCTCCACAGAGATGGGTCTATATTTGTTTTACATCAATTTTATAATGAGAGAAAAAGTAATTAAAACTTAAAAAGATAGAGAAGTTGCATTTGATCCCTCCACATAGATGGGTCTATATCTGTTTTACATCAATTTTATAATGAGAGATAAAGTAATTAAAACTTAAAAAGATAGAGAAGTTGCATTGTATGAAGGAGATTCAATAATTCCTTCAATGCTTAATATCAACTTTGTGTAACATTAAAAAAAATCAATGTAAATAGAGAGAGTATGTAAAGAAAATGAAAAAAAAATGATGGTTAAAACATTTAAATAGTATGTTTCTCAAGATGAGCTCGATGTCTCATTCTTTCTACTGATAGATGTTATTTTAATGAGTTGACATGTAACATTTTTAAAAATCTCTAACACAAAAATATATTCAATGTAAATATTTATTTATCTATATATTCAAAGACTATGTCTATATTGTATAAAGAAAATGCGAATGCAAAAACAATTATGGTTAAAGCATTTTATTTGTGTGTTATTTAAGATGAAGGAGATCCTCAATTTTTTGCACCTCAAGAATTTTGATCCCTCTAAACCCCCCATAGAACTTAGATACCCGAAGTCCAAAGGACCAAACTCACGTCATATATCATTTTTTTAGTTAATTAATTTAATTAAAAGGACATCAAGGGTATACCTACTTTGGCAATAAATCTCAACCTTCCATCTAAAACTAATCTTAATAATATTCTAAAATATTCCATAAAATTTAAACCCCTCAATAATTTTGATCCCTCTAAGCCACTCATAGAACTGGGATACCCGAAATTCAAAGGACGCAACTCACTTCATATATCATTTTTTTAATTAATAAATTTAATTAAAAGGAGAACAAGGGTATACCTAAATTGGAAATCTCAACCTTCCATCTAAGACTAATCCTAAGAATATTCTAAAATATTCCATAAAAGTTAAACCCCTACTATCTACCTAATAGTTATTAATAATTAAATTTAAATTTAAAAACCGTATTCGAAAATAAACAATCATATAAAATCATTTTTTATTTTTTTGTATCTCAGAGGAACCTAACATGTATACTAATGCCTAACTACTAGTAAACCTCTCGAGTCTATGGCCTATCCTCGTCTCAGTAAACAGGGTCACAACTAGCTGATGTGAATATTAGTATCTCTTAGTTTTCACATTAGTTTATTCACTCATTGAGCTTCCTCATAGGACAATCATTTAAACTTAATTAAAACAAGTGTAATATGCAACGTTGTTGCTTAGTACCTATCTCTTATGCAAAAAGTAATAGATAGATAAAGAGAATACTTAATGATAATAGAAATAAGAAAAGTAAAGAGAAACAATTAAATTTGAAAGTAATGACATAAATACATAAGAATAAAATGGAAATCAATGGAGCTAGAAAACCCAAAGATGAAATAAAAAGATAAAATAAATTGATCAGTTATTAATTTAAGGGCAAATACACTGAATAATATATTTTCAAGGTTGACTAAATCTATATATTAATGATTAAAGTTATTAGGATGTTTTTCTTTTTTTGAGGTTTCTCTAACAATATAGGTCAACTAGTGAGGACCATAGGCCATGGCTTTGGTGTAATGAAGAGAAATACAAGGCTTGGTGTTGTTAGAGTGTTCAATAATCACATATCTTTTTAGGCTATTATGATAGGTGTAAATAATATTTTCTTTAAAAATGGTTTGGATGAAATGATTGGTTTGGCCAATATAAGATTTTCCATAAGAGCATGGAATTGTGTAAATGCCTTAATAATGCAACAAGTTTTTCTTATCTTTGAGACCTTTGAAAAGTTGGTCAAATATCTCATGAAACTTAAAAATATATTAACCTTATTCTTGAAGATAAATTTTAAAATTTGAAAAATACAATTAAAATAAATAAATAACCATAATTTTATTGTCAAACTTAAAAAAAAAATCCAATAAAATAATTCAACGATGCCTTAAAAATAATTATTAAAAAATAAACCTCAAAATGTTACATATTCGACATAGATAGTTCTATTTAAAATATTTAAATCTTAACACAATTTAATTAAGTGACCTCTTATGCAAAAAAGTAATTGATAATTTTAAATAATAATTATGTGTGTATGAAAAATATAAATCAAAATTAAATATACTTTAATAATATGTGTGAAAAATATAAATCAAAATTAAACATAATTTATTAGAAACTAATATAAAAATCTAACATAATAAGAATTTCTTCATAATAGATACTTTATAGATTAGAATTTCTATTTATGATTGG
>APFE030346003.1:32399-79332 GCA_000404065.3 Pinus taeda | reverse complement strand
GGGGATGTTAGGATATTCCGACACATAGGAAATAGTTAAGTATAACTTGGTCTAGTGTAGAGTTAGGTAAAGTGTGTTTCTTTACTGTGTACTTTTGTAACTTACAATCCAACGGTCACGATATGTTCTAGACATGAAGTGATCCAACGGTACATTCTCTCCTTGGTATTACCAACACTTGATCCGTGGCTTAATACCTGATTGGTCCATGATCTCTATTTAAAGAGCATGGAGGGTCATTGTAGGGTAACCGTTCATGAGAGAAGCTTATGTAAATTTTCATTATTTTATTAATAAATTTCCTGAAGTGGCCACATTGGCTCAGGCCATGGACTGTTTCCCTCTTTGAGGGTTTTAACCACGTCAAGAGCACTAGTGTATTGATCTGTGATCGGTTTGTGAGCGGTGTCCTTTGGTGTTCTATTTGAGGAGCTTACCCCGTAAATTCCTACAACATGTGTTGCAAATGTCTATCTAAAACATCATTAACAAGTGCATCTATCAATGTAATAGCATAAGCCAACATTACATGTACAATGATCAAGAAGACATGTACATTGATGACAAATGGTGTACCCATGATTGGATGACTATCTGTATGATCATAGCCATCATGCATTGTGATCTTGTATTAATCCTGAAATCATAGCCCGGATGAATGGAACTAGATTCAGGGTCTTATATCTTGTTCACTTAATCATCTAAGGTATGAGTCTAGCCATGCGAATAAAGGAGTTGGAGTTGAACATGGTGGACACCATCTGATTACAGCCAATGATGTAAGCATTAATAGACACGAGAGAAACCATCGTTAATGGCTTTCAAGGCACTGTAGTACAATTCATATGTTGGAATGAATGATTTGAAGTTGAACACCACACAGAATCTGTCGATCGAAGGCCAATGATCTAAACTTGTCGCTGAGAGCGAGAAAACTTGTCATTAATGTATGCAAGCCCTAAGGTACCAAAGGAAGAGTTTCTAAGTCAAATTCATGGATAATGAGCTGATGTTGAGAGGAAGTGACCTGTCGTAGGACGGCCTTGATGTATCCCCCATCAACGACATGAAACGGGTATCATGATTCAAGAGAGGATGAATTTGATGTGGAACTAGTTCAAAAACAACAAACATGGATTGAAGGCTTAAGAGTATCGTACTAGATATTTACTAAATGAATTATCTTGAAAACCTCGATGAAATTGAATGGAGTTGGAAGCATTGACCCAAAATCGAAAATGAAGGCTTTGAAATGGTATGATGAACCAAAAGACAAGCATATTTCCCAACCCAACAACCATGGAGATGAAGCGGAAGAGTGTTGTGTTCAAGAGTGAGTCACTGCCATAATAGGTGGAGTATCCTATTTTCCTAATTTCCCCAACCATTGCTGGCCAGTACCTCTTTATTTTTTAACAAGCTTGAGGAGGATAACATATGCTTGATATTTAAGTTCATCCTTTGGATGAATCCCTCTAAGTAACTCATTTTTACCATTTCACATTTACCTCTTGGAGAGTGAGTTCTGAGTGTTTTTTTCCCTCAATCTTTTGTAGTTGGTTGCAACCAATCTAGTGTATCATTTCAGGTGCAATTACTTCCAAGTAGGAGCTGGAACCTTTCTCTTCCTTTTCATGGTTCCATTTTGTGATTTCATGCACATTTTTCAAGGTTTTGAGGCCCCTAGGGATCTAATTCTTCGCCCTAGGTCCAACGCATCCCTAGAAGATTGAAAGGTGCATTGATCAAAATGGAAATACACTGGGGGAAACACTACAACACCCTATCTTCCCTTAGGAGAGTGCGTTGGGCACAATTCCCAAATTTGTTTTGCTTGTTTGCCTCAAATTTTCATTATTTTTTTGCATGAAATTCATCCTAATGATTCTCCTTGTGATGTTGCGGTGTCTATTAGAATAAAATGGCCTTAATATGGAGGGAAATAGAACATGAATAACAATATTTTACTGCAAGTAATTATCCTACCACAATCTAGGCTTTAAGAGATTGTGGACTCTTAAAATTCTTTTGCCTTCTTGGTATGAGGCAGCAAATAGAGTTATTAAGGTATATTTTTCATGATTGGGATGTTCAAGCGCAAGTATTCAGACTTGGTGCACATACACTAGAAATAAAGGTAGAGGATATATATTTCTTGACTGGTACGTCAAAGCGAGGTGCCCCCATCTCTTTGTCTGGTTCAAGGAGTGGTGGATAAATATTCAAAGATTATGGCAGTGTACATTATCAACCGAGATCCCAACCAACTAAGAATGGAAAAATAAACATCAAGGATGTAGTCTGTTTTCCTTTAAGAATAATTCTATTCATTATTGTTAGATTAGTTGGCAGTTCATCTCTTCATGTGGTGAATAAGTCACATATGCATTACGCTCTAGAATGTCTACAACTCACAATATTCAACTAGAGTGAAGAGGTATTGGTAAACATGAAAGACCAGCTGACTAAAGCAAAATATGGACGATGAAAAACTTTGGCTATGGTTTGATTCTAATTTATTTTTCTTTAGAGATGATTCCATTTCTCAAGACACAAAATATCACACTTGATCCCATAGATCTAGGAGTCCCACAGATGCGGAGATATGTGGATCTCATGTCTAGGCATGTAGGTCCTTCGTCGATGAGCTTCACACCTATCTTCTTCAGTTGGTTGTGCATGCAACTCATTATGATATAATATTATACATACATAGGGATGGATTTCCATAGTGACTTGGACCTCATGCTTCCTGACGGTGAGTGATGGGGTGCCATAGGTAAAACATTTTGACCATTTTTTGTATTTTTAAGTTTTACAATTTTTTGTGATTTTTTATGTATCAAAGACTAAACTACTGGTTTTTACACATGCATATATTGGACCCATTTGATCAGTGGGATCTTCTTGTCTTCATCATGCAAGAGACCCACAACAAGCACCAACAATAATACAGGTTGCTACAAAAGGACGAGAGGTACTATTTTACAATCTCAATGTGGTCGAGACCCAAACAGAGGTTGAGCGTCATATGGAGGGGTTGACCCATGGCATAACTAAGATTATGATCAATAATATCCCTATGAGACTGAAATGTCACACTATCAGTGTGTGTGGATGTATCATTTAGCTATTGTGCAAATTGGCTCACGTAGAGGCATACTACCATGATCATTATGATTAGTCTACTAGGAGGCTTATAGCCATATTCTTACTACATGTATATTTTAGGCCATGTGGCCACATGTGTCTCGGCATAAATTTTGTAAAACCAAAACAGATATATATGATGTGATGTGTATTGAATTAATTTACATGTGTCGCAAATGCCTATCTAAAACATCATTAACAAGTGCATCTGTCAATGTATTTAGATTTTTAGAAATATGTTGATACTCGATGAATCAAAATATATTTCCAAAAGGCGAACCCTCATGAACATGTGAAACATAGTTGGACTTCTAACCGAATAGACATTAGTCGATTGTAGTACTACAAGCTATGGGTCGAGTCTTATAACTATACAACAGATACCATGTGAAATAACATCAGCCAATAGTTCAATCATTGCGTTATACTCAACGATGTTATTTGTAGAGCGACCGATACGAATTCCTTGTAAACTCACTAACTCGCTACTTGGAGCATATAAAGCCCAAGTTGCAGAAGAGAGGTTCTGAGTACTACGATTAGCAGCATCAGCATAACCATCGTATGTTTTAATGGATGCCGACATCTGCAAACCAAATGTAAACAGAATTAACAAAAACCTAGGAAGCTCTGAAGGAAACACACTTCAAACACACTCAATCACACCTATATATAGTATGTACACTATGCACTACGCAAAAACTCAAGAATAATATTTCTTTAAGTACAACCCATTTCTAAGTTGCACCAAGGGAACCCCATCAAAATCAACAAGCTCGTAGGCCCCATTATCAAGAACCCGTTTGACAATATATGGACCCAACCACATTGGCTCAAACTTCCCTAATCCTAATTTATCGTACTTTTGATCATATAATAGAACAAGGTCTCCTTCCAAGAAGGCATGAGGCTTGACACTCTTATCATATTGCACATTGATACGTTTCTTATGCACTTCGTTAGCCATTGCGACATCACGCCAAGTTTCATCTAAGCATGTCAGATGTAAGAGACATTCCTCTTCTGTGGAAGTGGCAGGGAGGAGTTCGACAACATGTTTGAGGGATGGAATTTCACATTCAATTGGAATAATTGCTTCCAAACGATAGACCATTTGGAATGGTGTAAATCAAGTAACAGTCCTAACAAAATTTCGGTATGCCCACAAGGCCGCATAAATAATGAGATGTCAGTCTGATTTATGGACCCCTGTATGTTGAAGCCTTTTTTAAAAAACTTTATTAATTGCCTCAACTTGCCTGTTTTCCTGAGGGTAGTAGGGAGTGGAAATTTCATGAGAATTAGTTCAGACATCATGTTACCGCAAAAAAATTTCCATGGTCCGTAACCACATCCTGCAGACACCAAACTGCGTAATGACATTTTTGAAGAAAAATAAAGCAGTTGTTTCAGCGATATTGTTATATGTAGGCATCACCTCGCCCCATTTGGTAAAATAATCAACCACTATGATGATATAGCCATGCCCCCTAGTTTAGTTAGGGTTACATGTCATGAAATCAATGCCCCATTTCGCAAAAGGACCAACCACGATAACAGGATACAAAGGAGCGCACGGAGCATGGATCTTTTGAATAAAAATCTGGCATGCATGACACTTCTTGATAACGAGGATGCAATCACGAAATATGGTGGGCCAAAAGTAACCAACACGTAGCATCTTCTATGTGGTGGTATATCGAAACAAATGACCACCACATTCCCCTGAATGTCATTCATTTAAGACTTTCTCAGCCTCCTCATGGGTGAGGCACCTTCGAAAAACCGTATTGATATCGCAGCAATACAAAAAGCCACTGATTATAATGTAATGTGTGGCTTGATATTAGATACATCGTTGGTCAGAGTGAGAGGTATCACATCAGAAAGTATGGGTTTGGAGATATATGAGAATGTCTCCATACCATGGGTCAGATGACAAGATCAAAAACAACGACTCATCTGGAATATAATCGCTATATGTCATTTCAATTTCAGAATTGGGAAGGTCGCAAATTAACTAAGAAAAAACTAGGGATTTTTTCAACTTTGATTTGACAAATAACAAATCAAAATCTTATAGGATTACAATCCACTTAGAGTATTTACCCCCTAGTAACTTTCATGAGAGGATGTATGTCATGGGGTTGTAATTTGAAACAACCATAATTTTGTGGAGCAAGATGTAATGGCGAAATCTATGGACAACTTGAACAGCTACCAAAACTAACTTCTTGACACGGGTGTATGTGACTTTGGTATCATTGAGATTCTGACACATAGGATGTTCAATTCCTACATCATCCTTCTAAACCAATACCATATCAATGGTAGTACTTGCAACAGTGAGGTACAATAAGTAATCGCATTGATAATCAAGGGGGTTTAATAAAGAGGCCCAAATCAGTGCATATTTCAAGGCATTGAACACATTTTGAGCAACGTCATCCTAATGGAAGGGGGGCCATTTCTTTAGCGAGTAAGTAAATCCTTTGGTTAGTTTAGCATACTTGGGAATGAACCTCCAAAGAAAGTCAACCTTCCCTTGGAGTCGTTGAATCTGAAGGAGGGAAGAAGGAGAAAGTAGATAAATCATCGCACCTTCCCTTGGAGTCGTTGAATCTGAAGGAGGGAAGAAGGAGAAAGTAGATAAATCATCGCCTCAACTTTCAAGGGATCAATTCGAATTCATTTTTTTGATACAAAAAATCCAAGAATATGAGTAGAGCTAACACAAAACACAAATTTGTGATGAATGAGTCGAATGTTATAATGTCTACACCATAAAAACATGACCTTAAGATGCATCGGGTGATCAACCTGATGTCGTGAATGAGCAGTAAAATTGTCCGAATAAGGTTGCACAATATGTTTGATGTCATGGAAAGCATAATTCATGGCCCTTTGGAACAGAGCCCCAATATTCTTTAATCTGAAAGGGAGTCTTGTATACGCAAATGTGCCCCAGGGACAAATGAATGCAATTTAATGTTGGCCCATCAAGAGAATGTTGTTTTGATTATAACCGAAGAAACCGTCCATAAATGAAAATATCCCGCAACTGGCACAATCATCAACGATCTGGTCGATGAACTAGGTGGGATAGTTTTCCTTCAGACAAGCATGATTGATGTCCCAATAATCGACGCACACATAGATTGTCCCCTGCTTTTCATAACAGGAACACTATTATACACCCAATCAGTTAAAGGTACAGGATAGATGAAACCAACTCGTAGAAGTTTTTCAACTTCGACTTTGATAGCAACGACCTTCTTAGGATGAACAGGGCGAAGGTGTTGCCACACTGGTTTAACATCAAGATATGTTTTAATTTCGTGTGCAACAATGTTTGAATCGATACCAAGAATTTCTTTGTAAGACCAAGCAAACACATATTTGAATTCCTGGAATAGGGATTTATAATTCTTGACCTCATTGGGAGAGCAAGACGCGCTGATATGTAGATTTTCAACAATGTCAGGTGTAATTGAAATGACAAGAGGGATGGTCTCTTCAATGTTCGACAAGTTTTTCTTAGAATCAACATCGTAAATGGATGTGGAATTTGTAGATTGTCCTTGAAGGAATCTGGCAAGGAGGAACCATGATGACGACAAGGAACTTATAATTTTAATTACTAAGTATATTATTTAATAATAAATTAGAATAATATATATATATATGTATAAAGCCCGTTTTTCTTAAAATGCAAGCTTCTTCAATTGCATATCCCAATTCCGCATTCAAATCACATACACATACCACCATCACCAAATACTAGACTGTAAAAGTTGTTTGCAGGAGAAACAACGAAATGGCATATGTCAATTCTGCCTAGTCATGCAATTCATCACAGATTTAAATCCTTTATTAATTAATATTTTAAAATTTAAGGAACAATTAAGTTTTCCATGCCACATACACCTATTACTAAATGAAAAAGAATTGTGTGTTAAAGGGAATTTGTAGGAAGTACATTTAAAATTTCAGTAATTTCATGATTGCCCAAGAGAGTGCTTGGGATTTTTTAAAAGTAAACTTATTCAAATTCAGACTTATGTGATTCATAATGATTAGAGAAGGATTTTTTCGGATTGATCGCATAGGATTTTTGGGGTCAACGTTTCAAACCCTCCATTGTGGTTCATCATCAGGGCATTAATATTTCTGAATTCAGACTTTTGTTATTCATAATGATTAGAGAATGACTATTTTTCAGATTGATCACGTAGGATTTTTGGGGTTAACATTTTGAACCCTCCACTGTGGTTCACCATGAGGACATTAACATTTTTGAATTCAGAGTTTTGTGATTCATAATGATTAGAGGAGGACTTTTTCAGATATATCACATAGGGTTTTTAGGATCAACGTTTTGAACCCTCTACTGTGGTTCATCATCAAGATATTAATATTTCTAAATTCAAACTTCTATGATTTATAGTGATTAGAGAAACACTTTTTCAGACTAATCACATAGGATTTTTGGAGTCAACATTTCAACCCCTTAAATGTGGTTCATTATTAGGACTTAATATTTTTGAATTCAGACTTCTATAATTCATAATGATTAGAGAAAGACTTTTTCAAATTGATCACATAGAATTTTTTGGGTCAACGTTTCAAGCCCTCTAGTGTGGTTCATCGTCATGACATTAATATTTCTAAATTTACACTTCTATGATTCATAATGATTAGAGAATGAATTTTTTGGATTGCTCACATAAGATTTTTGGGGTTAACGTTTCAAGCCATCCATTGTAGTTCATCATCACGACATTAATATTTCTGAATTCAAACTTCTATGATTCATAATGATTGAGGAATGACTATTTCGGATTTATTACATAAGATTTTTGGGTCAACGTTTCAAGCCCTCTAATGTCATCATGACATTAATATTTCTGAATTTAGAGATCTATGATTCATAATGATTAGGGAACAATTTTTTCAGATTGATGACATAGCATTTTTGGGGTCAATGTTTTGAGCCCTCAACTCTGGTTCATCATCAAGACATTAATATTTCTGAATTCAAACTTCTGTGATTCATAATAATTAGATAAAAACTTTTTCAAATTAATCACATAAATTTTTTGAGATTAAAAATCTACATCAATAAAAATGCAATGTAAATGTAATGGTTAAACATCCAAATTTATTTTATAGCATTATCTAGACATACATATAATAAGGAAAATATTTTCTTGTGGAACAACTCTCCTATTCAAGAGTAAATTCAATTGTTAAATACACACAAGTCATGCTTTCCGCTTCCTTTAACTCCCAGGATTGCTTAGATCAATTAGATTTCCTTTTTCCAGTATAATTTTTTTTTTATAATATGGATACGGAGTTTTCCGGTTGGCCGCTTACACGTAGATATCATAATTCATTTTTTACTAATCCTCTGCTGATATAGAGAGTTTTAAGCCTCATGACAGGCTTATACTAAATTCAAATCAATTGTAATTACAGTTAACTTTTAATCTTTGAAAGATACAGTGTAAAAAACTATTTAACCCACTTCACGCATGAAGGAAGACGGATATCGAATATCGTGTGAATAAGTTAAGGACAATCAAGAGGTTTAATTAATGGAGTTGTTTATAATGTGATTTTTTTTTGGAGATTTCAGGAATTTAGTGAAAGAAATTGAGGGTAAATCTTGATTTGTTGCAGTTAAAATGGTTTTTTAACTGTATATTTGGATTCAGCACTCTGAAAAATCTCTGGGACATTTTGATTGTGCAGAAACTAAATATCAAACTTGCGATTCCAATAAATTACTACCGAATTTTAATCAGAAAAACCCACCTAAAAAACTTTCAAAAAAAAATCACATTATAGAATGAAGGCTTTGGCTAGTGTCATGTCTTATGTTTGGCTTTCAAGCTCTCGGAACTGGCGATACAGAGATCTAAATGAAGTATATGGTATGTGTTTTTCACAATCGACATTCGATTAGCCAATTAAGATTAAGTGCTTCCATTATCAAAGAATAATCTTTCTACCAACCAGCCAAAGGGAAAGAAAGGTCTGTAAATGTGAGATACTGGATGGGAGTTTACGGTGAGATAGACGACCTTACACTAGTGGTTAATTATGATTTAAAAGTTTTTTTTAATGATTATTAATATTATTTATTTATAAGAGTAGTGGGTTTTTAATTAATCTATAATGGCTAATAGAAATAATAGAATTAGGGTCAGGTCAATTTACTCTTTGGATGAGTACAGTGACATAATGAAGTAGATAAAAAAATTTAATTAAGGGAAGAATTTTAATTATTTAATTTTGTAAAATAAATAGTTTTGAAAAAAGTTGGTTATAAGATTAAAGGAGTTTATATTTTAATAATTATATTGGAAATTTTTGAATTAAAATAAATTAAAACATTATTGTTTAAATATATTTGAAGAAGAAATTAATATTATAAATCATAAATCTTTTTATAGTTAATTTTGCTTTAAATTATCTTGCCACACTTGTTTTAAATGAAATTTATTTATATATATAGTTAAAGTTTAACTAATATATAATTTTTTTTTTAATTGTTAAAATTATAAAATTAATTTAACCAAACAAATTTGTGAGCGGTAAGGTATTTAGGTTTTGATGTAGTTAAGATCTTGATTACTCAATATCTCTGAGTGAGTTTTACAGTGCATTTCTAACTTTGACATATAAATCGCATTTCTAACTTCTGACATATAAATCACGGCAGTGTAATAATGCTTCCACAAAGTTTTGACACTCAACCCTCCACTTTCACTTGTCATGATAAACCACATGCATTAAGCAACACACACCTTGTTGTCATCTCGAGAGATACTTGGCCAGCAAAGTATACATTCAAGGAGTAAACAAACAAACAAAAAACTAAAATAACCCAATTCCCTTTATGAATTTGTTGTTCTCCAAATTGGGTTGACATATGTTTCCAATAATGCAATTGTAAATCAAGGTATACAAGAAGCAAGTCACTCATAGTTATATTTATAATAGATATTTGTCACATAAAAAATATGATTTTATTAAAACAATAAATATATTCATTATCCACTATTAACTTAACATTTACCACTGTAATTTATCAAATTTAACTTTAAAAAAAAATATCTTTTATATTATTTAAAAAACAAATTTTCAAATATTTGATTCTGCCTAACTTGAAAGCAGTCAGCCATATAAAAAATAAAGCAGTGATAAAGTACTCAGTCATATAAAGTAATAAAGTAGTGATGTGAAGCAAAACTATGACAACTTTATCCCAACTAACCCAACTTGACATGGATCACAAACTCAGGTCAAACTTGATAAAGGCCAGACAAACGGAACACAAAAGTGACCACTAATATGTGGCTTCAAAGGGGCAAAGTGCCTACCAGCACGTACAGTGGCATTTTGCAGGTGTAAATCTTGTTTTCATCACCCCACGCCTCTCTGAACCTTCTCAATACCGTTTCATTCAGAAGCTCCACGCCCTTCTCTCTCGCTGTGACCACCCCACTGGGAGAATTGCACAATACCAAAAACTTTTCGAACGACAGCTGTATCTCCATCTCCATTTCCAAGGGATTACCTTCGCTCCCCCCTCCATTTTCTAGCACCTGTTCGAACGGGAACGGCAGCTTCCTGTATCCATCCTTTACTATATCTATATCCATCATTGGTTGCCGGTAAGGCATGATTGACTCCAGGAATTCTGCACACACTGCATCGACAGCGGGACTGACGCTGAGATTCGCATAAGTCCACACAGCTATCACACCCCCTGGTTTGCGCAGGAGGCGCTTAACTTGGGAGAAAAAGGTGTCGAGGTCGAACCAGTGGACTGCCGTGGCCACCGTCACCAGATCCACCGATCCCTCCTTCCCCACAATCGAAAACAGTTCTTCATCTGTCATAACGGGCGGAGTGACAACATACGTCACTTTGGGATGCTTGCGCGCCAAATCCAGCTGCTCCTTGCTTCTGTCTGTGGCGATCACGCGATCGTAATGCTCTGCAATCTACGCTCTCATAATTTCACTAACTCTATTTTTGGCAGCAATGATCTCATAATTTCATGTGAAACATGACAATTACTGGATATGAAAAGAAGAGCAAGACAGTGACATGAAATGAAATGAAAGAAAAGGGTAAGAGAGGTTACAGAAACAGAAGCTTGGCCATTGCCTGCACCCACGTCCCAAGCCAGTTGATGATTGGCAGTTAGAGATGCCAACATGGAAAACAACGATGCAGGATAACCAGGCCGGCTGTCTAAATACTCCTTTGCTTGTTTATCAAATGGCCCCGCCATTTCTCCTCTGTATTTTCGCGCAGTCGCTGCGAAAGAAGCGGCGGCTTCCGGTGTCTCGCTCATGCCCACGCACGCTTTATAGAAAGTGCGCACGATTTAAGCAGTTTTTTGTTACGTGTGGTGCAAGTAATGTGCCTTATCTTCTTCATTGGGATTTTTTTTGGGCTTTTTCTAATTATTTAAAGTTTTCCCTTATTTTAGGGTTTAAAATGAATTTTCAAATATATAAATAAATTTAATTCAAATAATCTTTTAAATAAATTCCATTTATTAAAAAAAAACAAAAAACAACTTATTTTTGCGATTTAAACAACTTGCCACAAATTTTCAAACAAATTCCATTGAAAATATATATTAAAAAAAATCCCCAAAACTTAAAATAAGTAAACAACCACTAAATAGTTCAATGTTGTGCAAATAATGATCATTATCCTCCTATATTGAAATGTTTATATAATGACATTTTTTATTTGTCCCTTTTTAAAACTGGTCACGCTAAGTATTATTTACTTCTTTCATCTCCATATGACATATATCCATGTGTACGTTGCTACAGGTTAGAATCTTTGTTCGATTGGACTCCACAATGTTGGAAGGAACTAATTCCAACTACCACCATTATTACAGCAGTCAGAATTCAACAGATGTTTTAATGCAGGTTCTAGAATTCATTGACAATGGGCAAAGCTTCCTGAAGAAGCCATCGCCCCAATTAATCTCCAAAACTTTCTCTGTCATGTATAAATACCTGTTTAATCAGTGAATGAAGGCAAATTGTTGAGTTCTAAGTTCTGTGTTGTGTTTATGTGTTTGAGTCTATGCTCTCTGATATGGTATCAGAGCCAAGTCGAGCATTGAGAGTGTGAGAGCCTGTTATGCGTGAGTTTGAGAAATCGTCATGTTGTAGACAGGATGTGTCGTTGAGAAATCACGTGAAACCTTTCATGTGAGAGCGGGTCAAGAAGTCGAGCAAGGGAGCTAGAGCTTAAGGCGCGGGGCCTAGAGCGTTAGGTGACAGAGCTGGAGAATAAAGTGTGAAACTATGATTTGGAGGTTGAGAGTTGAGAATAGGTTTATTTGCAGTGGGTAAAGGCTCTGGTGAAGCGCAAATTGGCTGAAGGAGTTGTGTGGATAAGTTTTCTCGTGTGTTGGTAAGAGAGGGACGAAGAAACCAGGTAAATCCTCAGCGTGTAGTGCTTGGAATGTTGTAACGTTTGATTGACTGTGCTCCAGCAAGATTTTGCACAATCTGTGATATGTAACATTTGATTGACTGTGCTCCAGCAAGATTTTGCACAATCTGTGATAAAGAAATGCGCTTGTAGATTTAAAAAAAAAAAAATTGGAAATTTTTTAATAATGAAAAGGAGTTAGTAAAAATTTTTATGGTGCATTTTTGGTGAAAGTTTTCTGAGATTTAGTGAAATTTGGTGCATTTAGATTTAGATTTGGTGGCATTTTGGTGATTGGAGAAAGTTTTTTCATCATGGCAAATTTGTTGCCTGATATTTATTTGAATGAATCCACCAAACTTGATGGAGGAAATTATGTGAATTGGAAATTCAAGTTACTGACTATTTTAAAAGGTTATAATTTGTGGTCCATTGTGAGTGGGGATGAGCCCAAACCGACTGTTGCATGTTCTATTCTAGATTGGGAGAGAAGGGAGACGAAAGCAAAGGTGTTGTTGTGTATGCTTGTAAATGACAACATTATTCCTCACATCAGAGATTACAAGACATCAAAAGAAACATGGGATATGTTGAAGGGTTTGTATGAAACAACAAATACAAACCGGATCTTGTTTTTGAAGACTAACCTTTTATCTCTAAAAATGGAAGCAAATGAAAATATAAGCAATTTCATATCTCGTGTCAAATATTTAAGTGATAAGTTAGGAGATATTGGTGAAAAGGTGTCTAGTACTGACTTAGTCACCATCACATTAAATGGCTTAGTGCAAGATTATCAAATTTTTGTTTCAAATCTTTCAGCTAGAGAGAAACCCCCTACATTTGATGAATTGATAGGAATTCTTCTACAAGAGGAGGAGAGGATGAAGAGCTTTAATTTGGGCTCTAGTAGTTCAGATTTGGCATTGGTAGCCAAGGGCAAATATCCATACAGAGGCAAGCCATGGGACAAGAGCAAAGGAGGCAAGTTTCAAGCAAAACAAAAAGCTATGAGACAGTCTAAATTTCCAATCCATAAGAGAAATGATGATTGTTATTATTGTGGCAAACTTGGGCATCATTCTAAAGATTGTTATAAAAGGAAATATAATGAGTCTAAGCAAAGAAACAGAAGGCATAATGGAAATTTTGTGGACAAAGATATCTCAATCAGTGATGGATTTAAAAATCTTAAATTGTTTGTTTCTGATGCTGCGTTGTCTGTGGAAAATGATGATGTAAATGCTTGGTTCATTGATTCTGGTGCATCACTCCATATGTCTTGTAATAAGGAGTGGTTTGATGAATATTATGAAAACATTGATGGAACATATGTTTGTCTAGGAGATAACAGAACACTTAAAGTTCAAGGTTACGGAGTAATAGGTGTGAATTTGCCTGATGGACAAGAGAAACAGATCCATAATGTGATGTATGTTCCTGGTATCAAAAAGAATTTAATTTTTGTTTCTACTATTGTTGACCAAGATTTGAAGGTGGAATTTGTTAAATCACAGTGTGTAGTGAAAGACATTCAAGATTAGTACAAGGTTATTGCCACAGAAACCAGAGTTGGAGGCGTGTATAAGCTAGATGTGACCAAGAAAAGTTATCAAGCGTTGGCATCTACAACAATATCAACAGAAGATTTATGGCATCAAAGATATGGACATCTAAATCACAAAGATTTAATGATACTTCAAAAGAACACAATGGTTGAAGGTCTTCATGTCTTGAAGAATGATCATGTTGAATGTGAAGCATGTGTACTTGGCAAGCAACATAGGGAGGAATTTCCTATACATAAAGAAAAAAGGCAAAGGGAAATACTTGAATTAATTCATACTAATGTATGTGGACCTATGCAAACTTGATCTATTGGTGGAGCATGGTATTTTCTTATTTTTGTGGATGATAGATCTAGGTATACATGGGTTTATTTCATAAGAAAGAAGAGTGATGTTTTTGAGTATTTTAAAGAATTTAAGAGTATCGTAGAAAAACAAACTGGTAATTACATCAAAATTTTGAGATCTGATTAGGGGGGAGAATTCAAATCAAGAGAATTCAATCAATATTGTAAAAGCAATGGGATTCTGCAACAATTTACAGTACCACATACACCTCAGCAAAAAGGAGTTGCTGAGAGGAAAAACAGAACACTAGTTGAATTTGCACGTAGTATGCTTCAAGGTAAAAATATCTCTAATTTTTTTTGGGCTGAAGCCATTAATACTACTATTTATTTGAAAAATAGGAGTCCAACCAAAAGTTTAGAGCTTAAAACACCTTTTGAAGCATTTTATGGGTACAAACCAAAAGTGAGTCATTTAAGAGTTTTTGGTTGCAAGGCATTTGCTCATATTCCAAAATATGAAAGAAGAAAACTTGATGCAAAGTCAATTAAGTGCATATTTATTGGTTATTGTGATAATCAGAAAGCATACAAGTTGTTTGATCCCAGTACTCATAGACTGCTTGCAAGTAGGGATGTGGTGTTTCATGAGAATGCAAATGAAGGTGATAAAATAAATAATACTAGTGTATGGCATGATATTGATGATTATGTCAAATTAGATACAAGTGTTTAACAAGAACAGGAACAAGCACAGGAACAGGTACAAGTTCAAGAGAAAGTAGCATCAAGCAATCATGACACTCCAAAGAGAGGAGAGGAGACTCTTCAAATCCGAAAGAAAGATGAAAGTAGTAAAACTCCAAGAAGGTCATCACGTCAAAATCAGGTACCTGTAAGGTATAAAGATTATGCATTAATGTCTCTTGTTATGAATGTTGTAGAACCTTCAAGCTATGAGGAAGCCAAAGAATATGAAGGATGGAGAGATGCAATGAATGAAGAATATAACTCTATAATGAAGAATGACACATCGGAATTAACAGAATTGCCTAAAAACAAAGTTCCCATAGGATGCAAATGGCTTTATAAATCTAAATTTAATGTTGATGGAAGTATTGATAAACATAAAGCTAGATTGGTTGCAAAAGGATATTCACAAAAGGAGGGAATTGATTATGAAGATACTTTTGCACATGTAGCTATGTTGAACACAATTAGAATCATGATTGCATTAACTACAAAATATAATTGGAAAATGCATCAGTTAGATGTCAAATCTGCATTTTTGAATGGTGAGTTAAAAGAAGAAGTTTATTTAGTTCAGCCTGAAGGGTTTGTAAAACAGGGACAGGAGCATCTAGTTTGCAGGTTAAAGAAAGCTTTATATGGCTTGAAACAAGCGCCAAGATCATCGTATGTGAAAATTGATTCTTTCTTATATGAGAAAGGTTTTATGAGAAACAAAAATGATCCTAACTTGTACATCAAGGAAGATGAAGGCAAGAATGTTGCTTTAATATCTGTATACGTTGATGATCTTATCATAACAGGAAATGCATGCAAGTTGATTGAAGAAATTAAAAATCAGTTGTCACATGCATTTGAGATGAAGGATCTTGGTGAATTGCATTATTGTTTAGGTCTTGAAGTTTGGAGGGAATTTGGTAAGACACTAATCACACAAAGCAAATATACAAGGAAAATCCTTAAAAGATTCAATATGATTGAATGCAAGGCAACATCTACTCCTTTAGAACAAAATGTCAAATTGTGCAGTGATGATGGAACCAAAGAGGTGAATGGAACTATGTACCGTCAACTGGTGGGAAGTCTGAACTATCACACCACTACCAGGCCAGATATAGCATATTTTGTTAGCATACTTAGTCAGTTCATGGTTAAGCCTTGTGAAAGCCACTGGAAAGCAGCAAAGAAAGTCCTTCGATATTTGAAAGGAACACTTAATTTTGGTATTATGTATACTGATGAATTTGATGTTGAATTGGCAGGTTATTCTGATTCTAACTGGGCTAGAAATCTAGATGATAGGAAATCTACTACTGGATACATGTTCAATATTGGTTTAGGACCAATATCATGGAGCAGTAAGAAATAACCAATTGTTTCATTGTCATCCACTGAAGCTGAGTATAAAGCATTATGCAATGCTACCTGTGAAGCAATATGGTTTAGGAGGATACTTGAAGATGTTGGAGAAACACAACAAGCACCTACAGTAATCAGATGTGACAATCAAAGCGCTATCAAATTGGCAAACAATCCTATATATAATGCAAGGACAAAACACATTGACACACAACATCATTTTGTAAGAGAAAAATTGCAATCAAAAGAAATTGACTTATCATATTGTAATACAAATGAAAATGTGGCTAACATATTCACCAAGCCTCTTGGAAAGGCTAAATTTGAAATGTGTAGAAGTAAGTTGTGCATTGTAGAAAATCCAAATTATGTTGTAAGCCTAGTTGAGACTTAGACCAGTAGGCATATCAATTAAGAGTATGTTTGTTATATAGTTGGAATTAAGGGGAGTGTTGGAAGGAACTAATTCCAACTACCACCATTATTACAACAATTAGAATTCAACAAATGTTGTAATGCAGGTTCTAGAATTCATTGACAATGGGCAAAGCTTCCTGAAGAATCCACCGCCCCAATCAATCTCCAGAACTTTCTCTGTCATGTATAAATACCTATTTAATCAGCGAATGAAGGCAAGTTATTCAGTTCTAAGTTCTGTGTTGTGTTTATGTGTTTGAGTCTCTGCTCTTTGATACACAACTCTGCGAATATCATGGCGTGCATAAAGGATTGTTCCATTATGATATTTAAAGAGTCTTGGGAAAGCAACGAGTTAGGCATCGATCCTATAAACATATTGCATTTGCGCTGCAAGTCGAACAGAGCCACAGACTTAAAGTCGGGCATCGGTCCCTCGAAATTATTCACGTAACTAGACCTACTTGAGCTGACTCATGGCGTTAATAGTCGCAATGGATCCGCCGAGGAGCTTGTTGTTCTCGTTATTAAACCACAATACCCGCAAACTCAACGAGGCACTAAACAATGTCGGAATGGACCCATTTAGACTATTGTAAGCCAATTGTAGTGTGTGCAACCCTACTATTGTCCCATCGCCCAAAAACTCTGGTAGCTCGCTGATAATACTGGCGTCATTGGCATTGAACGGCATGAGAGCCACAACATTCGCAAGCCCTATTGGGATCGATCACAATGCCAGTAGTTTATTTTCGTTGTTTGAGAACCTTTGCAGATTCGTAAGCCCATCGAAGAAATCTGTCAGTATGAAATCAAACACGTTTCTCCCAAGAAACACCAACTGGAGATTCGACAATCCACTGGAACTAGGCAACAACCCTGACAACGAATTCCTCTGCATGTTAATCAAGATCAAGCCGCTTAGCTTGTTGAAATCTATTGAGCGAGTTTCTTGGTGTCTCTGAGTAGAACAAATGCAAGAAATATGGCGAAGAATGAATGAGGTGGGTACGTTTGGTTAGGAGGTATCGAACCTCTGAGCTCTAGATTGTTGGGATCTCTCAACAGAAAAAATGCAAGAACTATGGTGAAGAATGAATGATATGGCTACATTTAGTTGGGAAGGATCCTTACATTATGTTTATATAATGGTGGAATGTAGAGGATTACGTATTCGGTGAACCATGTGAGATTGTTAGTGAATTCATTAAACAATTTTGAAAAAATGTATAGCAACAGATAAGGTCAAGAACCTCGTTCAGATGCATTACTTCATTACTTCGAAACATAATGTATGTACAAAAAGAATGCAATATTTCATAAATTGTACATTATAGGGTTCGAAATAAATTAAAATTATGTGTCTCACAACATTTACTTATATTTTTTTTAATAAGAGGAAATTATTATTAGCTAAAAGCCTAAGGGATTGTAGGGAGAACCAATAGAGTTGATACTATCTAATGCAAATGTGTAGATGAATAGATAATGTCATAAACATATAAGTTAAAAGGTTGATAATGTTGGTAGGTTTAGTTTCTTTCTTTCATTAACATTTATTTATAAACTAACAATATATTATAAAATATATCTTCTTACAAAACATATTTAATCATATATCTCCTTGGGTATCTGTGTGTTTTAGGGAAAATTCATTATGTAATTTAACTAATTTTAAAATTTAGCATTCCCTTTCTTTTCGTAAACCGTCTAAAACAAACAAACTTTTATTACCTTCAAAATTTTATTACTAAAATAACATTTCTATTGCTAAAATTTTATCATTTAACATTTATATTCTTTTGACAAACAATTTTTTATAAGCAACATCCTTTCATTTGTAAAATGACATTTATACTTTTAAATTGGTAAGCCCCTTTATATCAATCCATAGAAAACATAATAAACATAATAAATTTTATAATATTTCCTGCACTCTAATTAAACTAATAAAAAGGAAAAAGAAAAAATATAACACCCTCACTTTGGTGATTTGCTCAAATAACTTTTAAATATCTTCAAACTATTTCTATATTATAGAAAATGATAGTCAAAACAAGTATACCACGTTGATTTTGTTTATTGTTTTTTTACCAAAATAAGTTTTAATTTTCTATATTAAAAAATTTGACCCTAATTTCTAAATATATAACTAAATTTTGAATACATTTCGAAATTATTATTCTTCATACAAAGCTCTAACAAAACAAGTATACCACATTGATTCTGTTTATTGTTTTTTTACCAAATTAAATTTTAGTTTTCTATATTCAAAATTTTGACTCTAATTTCTAAATATATAACTAAATTTTAAATACATTTCGAAATTATTATTCTTCATACAAAGCTCTAACAAAACAACTATACCACATTGATTTTGTTTATTGTTTTTTTACCAAATTAAATTTTAATTTTCTATATTCAAAATTTTAATTCTAATTTCTAAATATATAACTAAATTGGAAATACATTTCCAAATTATTATTCTTCATACAAAACTCTAACAAATACATTTAGAACAAATACATTTATATTACACTTTGCTATAACTTAAATAATCATTCAACACTATTCCTTCCATAATAAATACATACTTACATCTAAATCAATCACGGCTATCGCTCCATAAAGACTTCGTAATTGAATTCATCGTAGAATAAAATGAACCCCTGTTTGAATAGTCATACCTCCTCAAATACCTAGCGTGAAAAATATCCAATATCCCTTTTTAATGTTTTTTTTTTTAAACATTGCTCCGCGATCACACAATATTAATTAACTTGTATTTTCTAACATGATATTTTTTCAAATTTTAATTATTTTATATAAATAAGCATACAAATTTATTAGTGTGTATTAATTTATGGTTTTATTTATTATTATTAGTATAGTATTTATCAATATAATTTATAGTATTTAGGGTTTAATAATATTAAAAAACTATTTTTCAAAAATTTGGTCAAATTATAATTTGACAATTTCATTGTACTATATTATAATGAAATATGGATATATTTTTAGATATTTGTGTAGTGATGTTTATTCTTAAGAAAATAGTTCATATTCAGGTAAATAACATATTTACTATTAGCGACTTCCCACAAATAAGACTTTGCATAAAAAATGAGGAGGAATAAGATATAAATAAATATGCTAACTAAGAGTTAATTCCTACCATTATGTATGTTTTCTTCAACATTTACTAGGAGTTACTACTCACAAAAATTTATACAAATCTTTGTGTTTAAGCAATCAATTAATTTATCTACTCCACATCTCAATTTAAAGTTCCTCCAATGTAAAACAATAAAATTCAATTTACCTATTAAACACTATTAATTTAATATTGATCAATATACATTATAATTTTTTATACCATCTTTCTCTTAACATAATTTCAATTTTTTATACCATCTTTCTCTTAACATAATTTCAAACATGAAAAAAAATACCCTATACTACTTATTTCATAATATAATTGTTACAGCACGTATTTCATAATGTAATTGTTTCATTAAATTAATTTATACATTTTTCATTTTCCTTTTCTTTAAAGCTCAGTGGAAGTCTAGGAAATAATATATGGAAAAACAAATCGCCGTATAAATCTTGTCTATGTCAAAGTTTGACATTGTTTCAAGTTATGTGGAAAACAGGGCAAAACTATTCATTAGGTTATTATGCTATAATTCATCATTTATTTGGATTTGTTGATATATTAATTGGTCTTAAGTTGTAGGATCTGGAGGCTTCCTTTAGAGTATTTTTAGTTCGCTCCACATTTTTATTTGGTTTGTCTTTAATGCCAGAGTGGAAATTATACGTTTGTCAATGGAATGTGAAATATTAGATACACTTAATATTTTTACATTTAAATGCATATAGCTAAATGCATTAAAACATTTAAATGCATATAGCTAAGTTTATTAAAAGTATTTCCTTTTTTTTAATTATGTTATTTTTTACATCTTTTAATTTTGATGGGCTAATTAGTAGTTGCAACTTAATTGACCAAAAATTTATTTGATCATTGATGCCGTCGATCGCAAAGTTGATGATATTTTAAGATATTTTAGTGATTTTTTTGTTATTTCCTATGACTTATTATATATAATATATATATATATATCTATATATATATATATATATATTATTCATTTTTTTAAATATTTTATTTATTAATTATTTGTTATTTTTTATCTTTTAAATCATTTTTTTCTTATTTTCTATGTTTGATTTTTTTTTGTAAATTACAATATGTATATTATATCACAAAGTTACATAAAATACAAAAAGTTTCTCTGAAAAGATATAGAAAGCACTTCTAGCTTGTTCGACCAAAATGACTAGCAGAACTTGAACCTGGTTCAACTTTAGAATAGAGGCTAACCACGCAGGGTTGCCTAACATAGGACACAAAACAAGAGAGGGTTTGGAGGACCTCAAAACTAAGACAGAAAGAGACATTTAGAGAAAACAAAGAGCCTTGACGCTATTACAGCTCCAGTACCACATAATCCTTGTTGGTGTTACTTGGGGCTGTCGATGTTGTAACTATATCTGGCTTTGAAATCCTTTGAGGAATGGAGCGCTTCACCGTGCTAGTGTCGCTTTCCTCCGCCGGGACGCCAACATCAATATTTGTTCCCTAACGGGTGGACAACTTGAAGAGTCTAGTGAGAGCTCCCAAATTATGCGACAACATTCTGAGTTCCTAAGTCAAAGCACTAACGGTGAACTCCATGGCATCTAACCTTGTTGCGTTTCTAGCTCAAACGAGCAAAGTAGCCTAGTGCGCATCCTTTATAGATTCTACTTGCATGCTGAGCGCTTTGGCTAGCATGGTTTTCATGCCCCACAATTCACTTTGAGTTCTTACAAATTGTGTAGCTCTAGTGTCTGTGGTGCCTAGGTCTGCGATCCAGTCTATTTCCTTCTCCACTGCTTGAATGTCCATCTTTTCTTCTTCCTTGATGACCGCAGCTTCAAGCTTTACAACTTTTCATTTCTCTTTCCTAGAAATTGAGGTCTCATAAGCCTCACGGAATTTTTCTAGGTCCCAGTTAACAGACGTATTGCGACTGCCCTTCTTTGCCATTGTGTTGTTACAGGTGTTGGCGTGGGTTGAAGGGACTTCGGGCTTCCTGATAGAGTTTAGATTGCCAAGAATCGAGCGAGGAGAACATGATGTCTTAGTTACCTGGTGGATTACCTTAGTTATAGTTGGAGGTTGAATGTTCTAGATTGAGATCTCCTGCTCCGCCTTTTGAGATCCATTGTTCTTGTTATAATAAATCTTGTTTGGATTTCCATGCGCCTTTTCATGATTGCGATCCAGAGCCATTAATCTGTGACACTTGTGGTTGCTGGTTGAATGCCATGTGTATGTATCTGCTTCTTGTTGACTATGCCGATCATTCTTTTTGTAGATTGCACTCTCCATTTGATAGCCTTCGTCCTTTTGGGTGATCTTCCACCCTGCCTCAGGCAACCCATTGGATTGTCGCCAGTGGTACCTTCGATTGGCATTAAGTGTATGGTTAATCCACATAAGTTACTGATGAGCCATATCCTATAGCCTGTCCTTTGCTCTCGATCCTCCGGTAAGGTCTTGCCTCGAGATGAGAGTGCACTGATTCCTAAGATCGTTTCCTATGACGTCTTACCAACAAGTGTCAATGATCTCCATTGGATGATCGATCGCGTGGTTGGCAAGGCTATCCGCTAAGACATTCTCCTTTCACCTAACTGCTTGTAGAACAATGTTGTTGAGGGAGGAGAGATGTTTCGCAATGAGCACTGTGACCATGGCTAATCTCCAGTGCTTTCTGACCTTCTCTAGCCGCGTGCCATTTTGCATTCTCCTTGCCGCAGTGATGGCTAAGAGAGAATCTCCTTCCACTATTACAAATCCTTTACCCAAACAGATGAGAATGCGCAACCCCTGTTCCAGGGCTGTGAATTATGCTTCATTGTTGGTGGCCTCCCCCAATGCTGTGTAGAAAATTTGAAGGATTTATCCTCTATCATTACAGATGACGCATCCAAGCCCTACAGCACCAGGGTTGCCCCTGAAGGCCCCATCAAAATTCAATTTGCAGAACCTCAGGATGGGGGGCAGCCAGGCCGAAGGGGAGGGCGCTGGCTGAGGGTCGTTTTCTTGAGCCCAGTTACCCGACAGACGATTCATGCCAAACAAAAATAGGATGCGTGAATCATTAGGGGTGAGTAAATTGGCCTGCTCAGCTTTGCAGTTGGTAAGGGCAGTCTCTCTTAAACTTTGCATTATTACTGTTTTGATGCTTTCAAGTTATCTGGCTTCTTTTTGAAAAATTCATCTATTCCTCTCTTTCTAAGTGGTCCAGACTATAAAACCGAGGCATAGCCTCCAAAGGGTGTTAACCATATTACATCAGGAATACTTGGTGCACCAATTCGCAAAGGAGTCTTGAATAGAATCCCTGTGTCTGTTTATTTGTTTGAATATTTCCTTCATCCAATCCCAAATATTATTGGTCCAGTCACAGTCGTTAAGGAGATGGTTCATTGTTTTCTCCTCCTTTTCACAGAGGGGGTATCTGGATGGCCCAATAAAGCCCCTTTTCACTAAATTCTCCCAGGTGAGGATTTTGCGATGCATAAGAAGCCATAGAAAAGACTTTATTTTTTGCCAGAGTGTTTTGTCCCATACATTAGAGTACCGAGCTACTTTGTCTTCGAGGTCCCTATGCTCGAGATACATTCTGGCCTCCTTGAGGTTGAAGGTTCCCGCATTGAGTTTTCCCCACCTGAGTTGGTCCTCCTCCTGAGTGTACCGGATCATTCTCTTATCCAAAGTGGAGATTAGGGCACTGAGGAGGTTTATCATGTCATCCTCTAGGGGGGGAGGCTCTAAGTTCCAATTCCTTCGGTGTTGGTTCTCGTTGTTCCCAGACCAATACTGATGGACTTTTATCTTGCCTGTTGCCTGAAACCATCTCTATAGCGTGAGATAATTGGGGTTTTCCAGTTTAAGTAGTTGTTGTCATGCATCCTCCCAGAATAAAGCTTTGTTTCCATTGCAAATTTCCCAAAAGTAGTGATCCTAAATGAGGTTTCTGTTAGCTCCGGCCAAATTCCAAATAGGGGAACCTTTAGGGGCATCTGTTTTTCTAATCAGATCCTCAGTCCTCCAATTCTCGACATATTTGACCTTCCACAGTTTTGCCCAAGTGTATGGGGTTCCTTGATCCAGTGCCACCAAAGCTTAGCTCCACAAGCTTTGTTGACAGTGTTCAGGTCTTGCATCCCTAAACCCCCCAGGTTTTTGGGTTTGCATAACTTAGCCCAGGCTACAAGAGCCCATTTGTGTTTATCCACTTTGCCTGACCAAAGGAAGGCCCTTTGAATATTCCAGATTTTATAGAGCACCATTTTGGAGCTGGGAGAATAGAAAGCATATAATGTGGAATGGCTTGAAGAACCGCCTTAGTCATTACAAGTCTTCCTGCAAAGTTTAAGACTTTGTTGGCCCAATAATTTCCCCTGTCCTCTAGCCTAGAGAGCAAATGCTCCCAGTGGAGTTTCTGCCAAGGTTTGCCAATGAGAGGAATGCCAAGATATTTAGATGGAAGGTTGTGTCTTTTGAACCCTAGGATATTAGTGAGGTACCTCTTGATAGCCAAGTGCATGTGGAAGAAAAAAATAGAGGATTTATCCAGGTTAAGATCCATACTAGACACTTGGTTGAAAAGGTTCAAAATGGCTTTGAAACCTTGGGCTTCCTTGACTGAAGGGGTACCATGTAGCGTGGTGTCATCCATGAATTGTTGATGAGTGGTTGCAGGATAATGATTCAAGGGTTGGAGACCTTTGATGACATTCCTTTCCTTACCCATTTTAATGATGCGACTTAGGACTTCCATTAAGATAAAAAAAAAGGAAAGGGGAGATAGGATCACCCTAATGAATGATCTGGATGGGAAGAAGGGGTCCAAAGGGGTGCCATTGACCAAGATGGAGAAGCTGGGAGATTTGACCATGGCCAAAATCCATCTAATCCATCACTGGGAAAAACCAAAAGCTTCCAACACGGCTTCAAGATAATTCCAACTGACCTTATCATAAGCTTTTGAGAGGTCCAGTTGAATGATCATTCCAACCTTTTTCTGAGATTGAAGGGTGTGGATCATTTCCTGTGCCAATAAGACATTGTCCATAATTTTCCGGCCTTCCACATAACCAAACTGCTCTTCTGAGATAATTAAGGGGAGAATAGGCTTTAACCTATTGGCCATGACTTTGGAGATGATCTTGTACATCACATTGTAGAGAGCTATTAGTCGAAATTTAGAAGGTGCGCAGGTAGCCTCTTCCTTGGGGATGAGGGAAATAAAAGTGGAGTTTAGGGATTTGAGTATGGAGAAGGATCTTCTAGAGTCCTCAACCACTACCCATATGTCCTACTTCACAATGTCCCAGAACGCTTTGAAGAAGTCAATGGTAAAACCATCTGATCCCGGAGCCTTGCCATTGGCCATGTCTTTGATTGCCTCTTCTACCTCCAGAAGGGTAACCGTGCGGTCTAAGGATTTGTTCTGCTCCTCTGTGATTGGCTTGGGAATAGAAGTTATGACTGCATTGATAGCCTCTTGTCTCTTGATGTCTGGTTCTGTAGTGATAAGGATGAAGTGGTTACTGAGGATGGAGGCAATCTGTTGATGAGACTAAAAGGACGTCCCATGTAAATCCGTATGCTTGGTTATCTTATTATTGCATCTATAATCCATGGTTGATCGATGGAAAAAATTGGTGCTTTTCTTCCCTTCTTTCCGCTATTGTATACGAGATTTTTGTCTCCATAATGTCTCTTCCTGGTGACATATCTCATTCCACTTTTCCAGGAGGTCGCGCTCTGTGTTAATGGAGTTTTGGGAGATGTCCCCCTTAATCCAGTTGTTGTGTATTAAATCCATCTGATCCTCTAGGGCTTGTTTGTCCTCAAAAATGTTGCCAAAAAACTCTTGGTTCCATGTTCGTAGCTTTGCCTTTAGGTGCTTCAATCTAGCTTGGAGCCGAAACATTTTGGTACCTCTAACATTCAAGTGCGCATTCTACCATAGTTGGATGTTGGTGGTGAAAGCCAGATGACTAAGCCAAAATTTTTCAAAGCAAAAAGGTATGTTTCTAGGTGTACCAAAGATACTTCCATTCAAAGAGATGGGCCAATGATCTGATCCTCTAGATGCAATAATATCAGATTCCACCATGACTCCCTCAAGGAGAATGGTATTCGAGATCAGAAACCAGTCAAGCCTAGATGTGATAAGCCTGTCCCCTCCTCTCTTATTATTCCAAGTGAATATGCCATGTTTGGGTTGGATGTCCACCAGGTTAGCTATTTTGATGAAAGAAATGAAGGCCTCAACATCTCTGTTTAGGGTATGAAGCCCTCCCTTCTTTTCCTCTAGAGAGGTAATAATGTTGAAATCGTTGCCAAAGATGGCCTTAGCATTAGAGTGTCTTTGTTGAAACTTGGTTAGGTTGTCCAGCGGCTGAAGATTATCCTCTAGCCTTTGGGGGCTGTAAACATTTGTGAATAAGTATGTGCTAGCTTTTCCCAGGATCTGAATTTCAAGGGAAATGAAAGATCTGGAGGCCTCAGTGTTTAGGAGGAGTAGCGAGTGGGGGTTTTAGAAGATGGATAAGCCCCCTTCCAGACCATTACCTTCTACCTATGTGTGCTCCATTCTCTTTGCCAGGCTCCTACCTATCCCTTCAAACTTTCGCCTGGAGCATTTGGTTTCCTACAGGAAAACAATGTCTGACTTTTCCTTTGTGACTTTCTTTTTCAATAATCTTTGTTTCGTTTGGCTGTTTAGCCCTCTTGCATTCCCCGAGAGTATCTTCATATTTAAACAGGTATTATGAGAAGAATGGGAAAGCCTCAAGGGCTTTCATCTTGCCTGAGTTGATGAGCATTTGGACGAGCTCATGGAGCACTTCATTGTTTGTTCTTCTACCCCATTTCTTCTTGTGTTTTGCAGTAGAATGTGTCTTGTGTAGGTTTTGTGCCTTGATGCCCAGTCCCTTCGTCGCGCCCAGACACCTTTTCTGCCCTTTCAAGGCTGCATCCTGCCTTGATAGGAAGAGGAAGTTGACTCTGTCAATCTCTTCCTCTGGAATGTGATCCACTCCTTTTTGTCTTCATTGCTTAACTATGGTATTAAGGTTCAATCCCTCTTTTTCTAGAGTGTCATTTAGGTCCTGATCCTCTGTGCCCACTTCACTTAATGTCATTTCCTCATCCCCTTCTGTTTCTTTCCTCAATCCTAGATTTAGGAGAAAATTATCAGTCGAGATTGGAGTCGGCATCTAGGCATTCTGATTGGTCATTTCTGGGGTTTCCTGCTCAGATGCTAGTATTTGGGTATCCTCATCTGCACCAGTTTCCTCTCCAAGCATCTCAAATGCATTCATAGACCCTTTGTTGGTATTTCATGTCTTTGGTTGGTTCCTTCTGTTGGTTCAGTGTTTGCCCATGGGTCGGACGAAACCATCCTGATTTTTGCTTGGGAGATCCTTAGCCTTCTCTACGGGTCTGTTTAGGGGACATTCCCGGATTAGATGGTTGTGTTCATGGCATTTTCTACATTTGAAGAGTATTTTTTCATAGTCTATGGCTTAGAAAAAGACTTCATCTCTATATTCCAACCATAGACGTTCATGAAGAGCACCTGAAATGTCCATTTCAACACAGATTCTAACGCAAGAGGTGTACCTTTTTTGGAGGGTAGCTTCAGAAGCTTGGATGAAGGTACCTAGTTTGTTGCCAATTTACTCCAACATCGTCGGTCTCCAATAGTCGATGAGGAGGGAAAATAGGCGAATCCACACATGAACATGCTTGAATGTTTCCTATTCTGGTGTAAAATTTGGTTTCCAGGGTCTCATGTAAAGGCCTACAGAGGCATAGAAATAAGGGTCTCCATCAAATATGCAATCTTTGTCTTCAACGTTTGCAAAGACAACAGTGAAAAAACCTTTGGCCCCCAGGTGGAGTTTCACATCTTCTTTCGGCTTCCAAGTTTTCTTGATCCATTGGCATAAGGCTTTTTCTATGGACCAAAAGCCCATAAACTTGCAGATCACTGCATGAATAGCCATATGATCCCTATAGGCTTGTATTTTGGGGTCGGTAATGATAACCCTCAGGCTTTCTGTGGTTTTTGGCTTGCAACACCCTTGGTCTCTATGTTGTTTGTCTTTAGTGGCCAGTCCTTCTGGATCGGAGCCGTTCAAGGGGGAGGTTTTAGCTGCCTCCGCTTCTTTGGTTTTCTTTCCTGCTCCTTGAGGTACCTACTCTCAAGTGGGATCTGGTTTGTCTTTTCCTTCCAAAACTTTGATGCCTTTTGTCTAGTTTGGATGCTAGGTTTCTTTTGTATTGCCATCCAGCTTTGTCTTTTTGTTGAGCTCATTTTTCCCTGTAGTGTTTAAACCCGTGATCTGCACTCCTTCCAATGGGATTTTACCTTTGTCCATCATTATCTGTTTGTAGGAAGGGGCCCCATTGGCCCCTACTTGCTTCATCCGTTGGGCCAGGGCAAGCCCCCATTGCCTTAGATCAGTGAAAAGGGCACTGCTCCCTACCAGAGTGGGTAACATTGCACAGAATGCGATCCAAAACCCTAGCTCAGAGAGTTGCAAAGTCGTTTAGTCGATTTTACTCTCCCTCCATGTTCTAATTTATGTAAGGAAAGAATTGTTCATTTTGTTCATGTTGTTTCTAGTTTTCTGTTTGAATTTTTATTACTTTATAGGTTATTTTTCATTATTTTTTGAAATATTTTATTTTTATTTTTTATTATTATAAATTTTGTATATTTGATTTTTTTTTCATTTTTGCTTTTTCAATGTTTTAATTTAATTTTATCTTATTTTTTACTTATTATTATTATTTTGGGCTATGATTTAATTTAAATTTTTTTGTTTTGTTTTGTTTTTTAATTTTATTTATTTTTTCTATAAATGTTGTGTCAATGTTTTACTACCTACTCGATCCCAATATGTGTCAATTTGATAGTTGATTTTTCAGTTTTCGTTATAATGAATCAAATTTGCCTCCACATGTGTTAATTTGATGGTTTATTTTTAAGTTTCAATTGCAATGGGTCAAGCACGCCCCCACTATGTGTCAATTTGATGGTTGTATTTTAATTTTTTGTTGTAATGTGTCAAGTTGTCTTAGGTTAAGATTTAAAAATAAATAAAAATTAGTATTTTGTATAATGGTTTTTTAATATATGTATTTATTTTTAAGGTTTAATGTAGTCATGATATTTGATCTCGAAATATGTTGAAAATGTAAGGTTTGTTATAGTCATGATATTTGTTTTTAATTCCATGACTGAAAATCACTGATACGGAGATTGAACTTACATATTTATTAACACACTAAATATATAACTTTGGACAATATGATGTAGAAAGTTGAGGAGATAATTAGCTAATAAAGAGGTTATTCTTGAGTGATTTTTGCCTATAGTTGTACCAACAATAGCCTTCTTACAGATGATTGATATAACTTTTGGTCATGAAAGTAAATATAGGCTTGTGGTTTTGTTTATGACCATTTTTCCTAGGTTTTCTCATGTATAAATATGATTAGTAATAGGATACCTTATAAGGGCAGCAAGTCTCAAGACATAACTTAGTTGGTCAAGTTCTCGTTGCTAAGTACCTTGCTAATTGGGAGGTCACGACGTCAAATCTAGGCTTGACATATTAGGTTGTCCTGTAGTCCCCTTTGAGTGGATATGCCTATGGATGTAGCGGCCACTCTGTCACCGTGAACCACAATTGAAAAAAAAAAAAAATCTACAGGGCCTGCAACCACATAAAATCCCATAAATCACCTTGCATAATTTTCATATTAACGTGTGCTAACGAAGGAAAATTGCATGGATATGCTTATGGATGTAGTGGTCACTCAGTCACCCTGAATCACAATTAAAAAAATAAAAATACTATAGGGCCTGCCACCACATAAAATCCCACAAATCACCTTGCATAATTTTCATATTAACATGTGCTAACGAAGGAAAATTGCAAGGAAATGAACTAAGTCTTTCTTTCTTGGCTTTTATTTCTATAACCTTGCTGACCGTACTGGTTCTGTAATCTTGGTCTCTCTACTGATATCTTGAGAGGATAGTTCAATTTTTGATGGCCCTAATTTGATCCCCACGTTGGGTGCTTGTCACCATGAACCACAATTGAAAAAAGAAATACTATAGGGCGTGCAACCACATAAAATCCCAAAAATCACCTTGCATAATTTTCAGATTAACGTGTGCTAACGAAGGAAAATTGGAAGGAAATGAATTAAGTCTTTCTTGCTTGGCTTTTGGTTCTATAGCCTTGCTCACCGTACTGGTTTTGTAAGCTTGGTCTCGCTACTGATATCTTGAGAGGGTAGTCCAATTTTTGATGTCCCTAATCTGATCCCCACATCGGGTGCTTCATGTCCTTCACTTCTTGATGGCCCTAATTTGATCCCTGCACTCGATGCTTCATGGCCTTTACTAAAGGAAGAAGACATTGATGTGTTGGTCATGCTTGGGGCATTGAAATATTTTCCTGAGTGGCCTCCAATGACAGTGAAAATTTTTCCTAAGCGACCTCTATTGTGGGTTTCTTCTTTCAAATTTGGAAAGAGCAGAAGCAACAAAATGTGGGAACCTCATAAAAAAAATGACACAGGAAATAGTGTTATTGGCACGTGTAATCCATGCATGCCTTGATTTATTTGTAATTTGATTATCTATAAGACTCTCAATGATAATTATAAAGTAATCTACAGATTATTGAACATTGTTTAAATTAAAAAAAACACAAATTTCCACTAAAACTATCTACCACCATGTGTTTATCATGTCATAACCTCCATTATGCATAAATGTTGCAATTTAGACCCTTCTTCACTAGTTTAATTTGCTCTCTGATTGTAAGATACTATATAGAAATCCATCAAATTGTTTGCAAAGATAGGTCTTCCAAGGAGTTGTTTCCCATGTAGTGCTTGATCAATGTAGTTACATGAAGGAAATGGGGTTTGTGTGCCACCCTCTACCCACACCCGCACCCATACCCACAGATTTCATAAGAATGCCTAACACAACTGTCCTAGGCAATAGACTCACAAAGGATTCAAACTTCATATTTATATATGGTTAAGGCCCTTCACCACTAGTTCCTTTGAATCATAACCCAATCACCCAACCATTATCTCCTATCAGAACTCTATCCACTCTTATAACCTTCATATGAGACTTAATGAAGCCTTTTCTTCATATCCCTCCATCGTTAGACACACACACACACACACACACACACACACATATATATATATATATATATAATTAGTCCTCTCAACCTTTGGCTAATACATATTTAACACATAAAACCATTCTATATGCGTAAATACCTTTACAAAGGAAACTTACGCAAATATACTCTTTTCCGCTTTACGTATGGCTTTGGCATAGATTTCGAGGCTAAACCTCATCGCAATCGCTATCGGCTATATTCCACAGCCATACATATATGTATGCCTTCCATTTCCCAGTATGCGATTTCCCTACAAACCCGAGAAGTACACTATCGTCGCTTTATTCTTCGCTATCCTATTTACAAAGGAAAACACCCCAAAACATATATATCGGACTTCAAATCCATTGAAACTACATCTATAAATGCGTCGAGTCTGCTACCCATCGGCCCTTTGTATTATTGCAAGTCTTCTCCATACGCCGATTCTGATATCTCGATAACTCTAATTCGCTTTATCACTATCCGCGATTGACCCTTGCTTAATCCATTGTCGCTAGTCCTTTGCTAACTATGATATGCAATTTGCGATTAGATCTGGACCGTCGATCCGAATCTTGATCCAACAGTCCTCATTTCATCGGTAATCTCTCATTGCTATAACTTAATGACTCGCTCTGAAGACTTTAAAAGGCTTTCCGCCACTATGATTTAGTCTTAGCCACTGATCTTAATGATCCAACGGCTGCTGAGCATCCATCCTTCACTTTTCCACTCGACTCTCTGTACTTAGTTTTTCCACGTTTTCTTCAGTTTCTTCTTTGTAGTTCGGCTTCTTTAAAGGTTCTACTTTCCACTCTTCTACTTCTCAACTCATTCTTGTTAGGGCTTAACTTCACTCCTTCTCTTCAGAGCTATGCTTTGATGCTCCAATTGGACTTGATGGCCCCTTTTGATTCTTTTGAATCGTGCTTCTCTTTCTCTGCTTGTTCTTCAAAACTATGCCTTCCACGGATCAACTTCTCTAAGCCTAACTCTTAAGTGCATCCTTGTTACGCCATTCCTCCAGAGCTTCCTCTGTCTCTTCACTTGGATTCGAAATCCATTGTGATCCCTCTAAATCAATTCGTCCCTCTGCATCCTTTAGAATTCTAGTTGCAACCTGTTGCAGAACCTACAAATGCACAGTAAACTCACACATGGAATACTTTAATATTCAGACACAGTTAGGAAATAACTCTGCTATATTAATATAAAAATCAATGATTACATTTGAGACTCTTCAGTCTCACGCGCACACACACAGACACACACACATACGCATAGGCCTAATTTCCTATTAGTGGCCTCCTCCTATTGAATGCGCAGGTTCACTTATTTATAAGAATGCATTGGATTAGATCATTGGAGGATCCGATCACCCCTCTAACAAAAGCCCTAAAGCTCTCTGCATACATACATATGTGGCAGATAAGTCTCCTTGAGACTTTATCCATTCCATCTTTTCCTCAATTTTAAAACAAAAAATTCTTCTTATCAGCTTTCTATTTAACGCCTAAAAGCTCTCTTTTGTTCCTAGAATCATGGAACTGTTTAAGAGTTGGATTTGACTTCTACCACTCATGTTCTCATTTATTTATTTTTGAGAGCATTTACATATTCTCCCATTATCTAATTAAATCAGACTTAAAGGCCTAAATATTGCCTTAGCTTGATACTTAGGAAAACTATTTCCTAAAATGCATGACCCCCTATGTCTACTATTTATAATGATTTTCCTTGGGTTGAGTGCTCCTGCATCAGACTCCCAAAGTAGAAAATATTCATGATCTCCTGATCATGCGTCTTCTGATCTTGGTCTTCTTGGATCCCACACTTTTTTCTGTAACTGTCCAGATGCTTTATTCCTTTGTTGCCGCTGCACTTCTGTTGTCTTTTGCTCCATTTTCTTCTTCCTGTCAATCATGTTCAACTTCTTATTGATCTTGCTTGCTGCTATTACCATTTCCTCCATTTCAATTGCTTCATCATCTGCTGCCATATTTCTTTAATTTCTATGTCCAACTTATCTTTAGGCTGGTCCATCTTCTGCTTCTTACTTTTGTCTTCTTCTCTTTGTTTCAGGTTATTGTTTATGTCTTCTCTGCTGACTTTTCTTTTACTTGCTTCATTCTTTGGTTTACTTGCTCTTGCTTTACTTGCTGCCATTTTCGCTGCCTCCCTATCATCCTTATCTTTTTTCATGATTGAATCATGATTGTTCAACATTTTCTCCAGCGATTTAACATCTTTGTTCCATGGATTGAATTCTTCCATGAATTCTTCTTCTTTCATATTTACTTGGCTGCTCACCTGTGCCAAATCTCCTCCAGCAATTGCAACAAAACCTGCATTCACAAAACACTTTTTTAAATTAAAAACATGAGGCCTTGGTCCCTCTTCTTTCTTTGGAAACATTTCAATTTGTTGCTCTATTTCCTCTTCCTCTGTTAGCATATCAGTGTGTTGATTTGAATTCTCAGCAGAATTAATGAGATTGTCCATTATTCTCTCTTCCACACCATCTGTTCTAATGATGCCTTCCTTCTCTTGTCCATTGTAGTGAACTCCTCCTCCTTTAACCGACTCATGGTTATCTTTACTTTGAAATTGTTTGATTCCTACCACCGCTTTACCATCTTCAAACAATCTCTGCTCAATCTCTTTGATCACATACTCATACTCATTCATGCTGTTTAATGAACTTGCAAACAAATTATTGCATCTTCCTGTCTCCATGCCTACTTGAGACACATCTTCTTCTTCAAAAACTGTAACTGCAACTTCTGTTCTACTGTCAGGTTCTCTCATCAGTTTCTCCAGTAGTTTAATCTCTTCTTCACACTTAGCAAGCACTTCATCACAATTCTCTCTTCTTCCATATTCATCCTTTACATGATGTGTTACATTATTAAAACATTGTCTTCCTTTGATCCTTGTAATCTCAAGGTATTTCTACTATAGCAAATCACTACTTCCCTCATTCAAGAGATCTTCTCCATCATACTCTGTTCTCCTAGAGTACTTCTCCAGATTTTCGATATCTTCAAAAGATTGTCCATCCTCTTCGAAACACTCCTTTGTTAGTGTTCCTTTTCCCAAGGTTAAATCCTTTGCATAGGGTTCCTCCTCCTTAACATCCTTTAGTAGATGTCCTTCTTCCCTATTGTCTATCTCAATAGTTTCTGTGGCTATCTCTACTATGCCTATCATCATAGTGAATTGATGATCCTTTACTATGTTTTCAGCTAACATAGTCTCTTCCTCAAGTTTGCCTTCAGTCCCTTGCTGTTTATCTCCTCTGAAAGTATCTTCAAATGGTTGTTTCTCTCCTGCAATATCTTCCATCATAAACAAACTATCAGTTTTAAAAATATAAGACCCTATGGTCTCACTTGATGGTTCAACCATCATATCTCCTTGCTGTTCTAAATCATTCATATGATTTAGAAATTCTTTGATGGTATTTTCTTCAATCTCCTCAAGCCCTTCACTTAGTTGCTTGACATCTTCCACCAGCTGTATATGAGATCTATCTACCTCATCTTCTTCTAGAACAGAATTTTGATTCTGCTAGTATTTTTCCTTCTTCATGATAATATCAGCCAATTTTCCTTCACCTGCAAACATACACAAATTGTTAGATTTAAAACCATGTGACCCTTCGACCTTACTTGAAGTTTCAGTCTTCAAGTCTTCATCTTCACTATCTCCCAGGGATTCTCCTTGTTCTAGTTAACAAATGGATTCTTCCATTTATAACTCAACTTCCTTGAGTTTTCCCTTCAACCACTTCACTTTCATTTGTTGCAGCCTTCTTCGCATCTCATGCCATTCTACTGGCTTCTTCCTTAAGACCCAACCTAGTCTCTGGCTTTCCTCAAGCATTCTCCTTAATGCATTGAGTTGTTTTTTTAATTCAGCAACCTCTTTGTCAATTTCCTCTCGACTCATCTTCTTTCCATTTGCCTTGGCATCCTTCTTCTCATATCTTTTGCTATGGCTTCTCTCTAAACCTCTACTATGAGTATCAGTAATCATCTTCTTCTCTTCTTTTCTCATGAGCTCTTTTGCAACAAGCCTCTGTAACAGCCAGTCCTCCTCGCCACAATCTTACCTCACTAAGCTCTCCTCACTCAATCTTTTGGTAAGCACGGGTCCTCTATCTGGAACCTCTTCTTGAGCAACACCTTTGCTCCTTCTAGGCTTCTGCAATCTCTCACTTTCTCTTGAGAACACTTCAGCTGTCCTCTCTATCCAATCTCTTGTTGGATTCTTCAGGTTCACTACCACTTCTCTTTTAGAGTATTCTCCTTACTCTATCTTTAAAAACTCACCTGTTCTTCTCACAGCTTCTCTTGTTGTCATCTGTGCATTAGTAAAAAAAACACACATTCCTAATTTAAAACAGAACACATTACCTCGCTTCCAAGATCTCGGCATGATATTGTTTCACCATTCGAGCTGTCCTTTGAATGGATTGTCCTCTGTTTTGTCTCCAAGTCCTCTTTCCTTCAAAACTTGTGCTAAGCAATCTTGTTTTCTCTTTCCTTCAAGGAATTCTCTGTTCCTGCTTACTCCAAGCCTCTGCTAGAATTGCTACAATCTCCCATTGTAGTCTTTATCATTCAACACATTACCTTTTCCTGTGTGCAAATTGATTTTCGCAGAAATCTTCCCCACTTTATTTCTGCTCTGATAGTAATTCTGCTTTGATCTCAATTCTACTTTGATACCACTAATGGTGCAAGGCTACACCCGCACCCATATCCACAGATTTCATAAGAGTGCCTAACACAACTATCCCAGGAAATAGACTCACAAAGCATTCAAACTTCATATTTATATATGGTTAAGGCCCTTCACCACCAATTCCTTTGAATCAGAACCCAATCACCACACCATTATCTCCTATCGAAACTCTATCCACTCTTATAACCTTCATATGAGACTTAACGAAGCCTTTTCTTCATATCCCTCCATTGTTAGACATATATATATATATAATTAGTCCTCTCAGCCTTTGTCTAATACATATTTAACACATAAAACCATTTTATATGCGTAAATACCTTTACAAAGGAAACTTATGCAAATATACTCTTTTTCGCTTTACGTACAGTTTCGGTGTAGATTTCGAGGCTAAACCTCATCGCAATTGCTATTAGCTATATTCCACGGCCATACACACACACACACACACACACACACATATATATATATATATACCTTCCATTTCCCGATATGCGATTTCCCTACAAACCCGGGAAATACACTATCGGCGCTTTATTCTTCTCTATCCTGTTTACAAAGGAAAACACCAAAAAACATATATATCAGACTTCAAATCCATTGAAGTCGTGTCTATAAATGCATCGGGTCTCCTACCCATCGGCCCTTTGTATTATCACAAGTATTCTCCATATTCCGATTCTGATATCCCAATACCTCCAATTCGCTTTATCGCTATCGGCGATCGGCCCTTGCTTAATCCACTGTCGCCAGTCCTTTGCGGGCTCCCATATACGATTTGAGATTAGATCTGGACCGTTAATTTGGATCTTGATCCAATGGTCCTCATTTCATCGGAAATCGCTCATCGCTATAACTCAATGACTCACTCCGAAGACTTTAAAAGGCTTTCCTCCACTACAATTTAATCTCAGCCATTGATCTTAATGATCCAATGGCTCCTAAGCGTCCATCCTTCACTTTTCCACTCGACTCTTTGTACCTACTTTTTACGCGTTTTCTTCAGTTTCTTCTTTGTAGTTCGGCTTCTTCAAATGTTCTACTTTCCACTCTTCTACTGCTTAACTCATTCTCGCTAGGGCTTAACTTCAGTCCTTCTCTTTAGAGCTCAGCTCTGATACTCCAATTGGACTCAATGGCCCCTTTGGATTCTTCTGAATCGTGCTTCTCTTTCTCTGCTTATTCTTTAGAACTCTGCCTTCCACGGATCAGCGTCTCTGAGCTTAACTCTTAAGTGCATCCTTGCTACGCCATTCCTCTAGAGCTTTCTCTGTCTCTTCATTTGGATTCGAAATCCATTGTGATTCCTCTGAATCAATCCTTCCCTCTGCGTCCTTCAAAATTCTGCTTGCAACCTGTTGCAGAACCTACGAATTCACAGTAAACTCAGACATGGAATACTTTAATATTATGACACAGTTAGGAAATAACTCTGCCTATATTAATATAAAAAGCAATGATTACATTGGAGACTCTTCGGTCTCGCAAATGCACACACACATGCCTGATTTCCTATTAGTGGCCTCCTCCTATTGAACGTGCAGGTTCACTTATTTATAAGAATGCATTGGATTGGATCATTGGAGGAGTCAATCACCCCTCTAACAAAAGCCCTAAAGCTCTCTGCATGCATACATATGTGGGACATAAGTATACTTGAGAATTTATCCTTTCCATCTTTTCCTCTGTTTTAAAATAGAAAAGTCTTCTTATCAGCTTCCCATTTAATGCCTAAAAGCTCTCTCTTGTTCCTAGAATCATGGAACTGTTTAAGAGTTGGATTTGACTGCTACCACTCATCTTTTCATTTATTTATTTTTGAGTGCATTTACATATTCTCCCATTATCTAATTAAATCACACTTAAAGGCCTAAATATTGCCTTAACTTGATACTCAGGAAAACTATTTCCTAAAATGCATGAGCCCCCACGTCTACTATTTAGAATGATTTTCCTTGGGTTGAATGCTCCTACATCATTGGTGCAGGCTTGCTATTCTACATCTTAAACCTCTCCAAAATGTCTGCTACATACTTTTCTTGAGAAATAAAAATGCCATTTTCTGTTTTCTTCGCTTCTATGCCCAAAAAATATCTTAATAACCCCAAGTCAGTCATTTCAAATTTATTCTTCATGACTTGTTTGAAATCAATGATGAGGAAATCATCACTGCCTGTAAAAATCAAATCATCTACATATAAGACAACAATGAGAATCTTACCATCATTCACTTTTATGTAGAGAGTAGTCTCATCGTCACATTTTTCGAAACAATTGTCCAACAAGTAGGCATCTATCCTGCTATACCATGCATGCGGTGTTTGATTCAACCCATAAAGAGCTTTCCTCAACCGATACACTTTGTCTTCTTTTCCTTCTATCTCATAACCAGGCGGTTGTGCAACATATACTTCATCTTTCAACGCTCCATTCAAGAACGTTGATTTTACATCTATTCGATACACTTTCCATTTATGTTGCGAGGTAATCACCACAACTGTATGCACTATCTCCATCCTTGCGACTGGCACAAACATCTCCGCATCATCTCTTCCACATTGCTGCTTCTATCTTTGACAACTAGCCTTTCTTTGTGCCTTTCAATCTTACTGTCAACATTTCTCTTGGTCTTATAGACCCACTTCACTCCAATGACTTCTTTTCCTTGCGGAAGGTTCACTAACTCCCATGTGTCATTCTTTTCTATTGCCTCTATTTCTTCCTCCATTGCCACAACCCATTTTTCTTCTTTGACTTCATCTTCAAAATCGATTGGGTCATCTACATGACAAAATAATGCAAATAAGGAATTTAGACTAGCACTGCTATCATCCTCATCTTGCTCATAAATTTCATTTAGATTTATGAATTTTTGTCTTCTTGTGCTTGCTGAAGATGGGCTTGACATATCACTTGATGTTGGGCTTTGCGGGGTTCTTGGAGAAACACTTGTTTTACTGTGTGACATTGTCTTATTATTTGTTGATGGTGTTACTTTCTACCTATTTTGTTGCGCTTGAATAGGAGTAGAGGGAGTCATTGTTGTGGAATTAATTTTTGTTGTTAATTCCTCTTTGTCCTCATGTGGTATATGTTATACATGCTTTGACATTGACTATATTCTCCAAAATTCCATCCCATGTTTCCTCTTCTATGAACTACACATCTCTGCTGATTATGACCTTCTTGGTTAATGGATTATAGAGTTTGCATGCCTTGGATTCATCACTCTATCCAACAAATATACATTTCTCCCCCTTGATGTCCAACTTCTTCCTCAACTCATTTGAGATATGTGCATACGCCACACATCCAAAGACTCTCATGTGAGTGACACTATGCTTTCTTCTACTCCATGCCTCTTCAGGAACTACGTTCTAGACGCTTTTGGTTGGACATTTATTCAAGATATACGCGGCACATGTGACAGCTTCAGCCCAATAATCATTTGGCAAATTATTTGCCTTCAACATACTCCTTTCCATTTCCACAATGGTCCTATTCTTCCTTTCCGCTACACTATTTTGTTGAGGTGTATATCTTTTTGTAAATTACTTGTGAATTCCACGCTCCTTGCAAAATCGAAGGAAATCATTTGAGATGTATTCATCACCTTTGTCAGTTCTAAAGACTATGATGTAGTGTCCACTTTGCTTCTCAACAAGAGCCTTGTATTGGAAAAAGCACTCAAACACTTCAATTTTTGTTTTAGGAGATAGACCCATGTCTTCCTTCTGTAGTCATCTATGAAGTTCAATAAATAGTGGTTGCCACCAATTGATGGTGTCTGCATTGGTCCACATAAATATGAGTGGAGAATCTCCATCTCCAAAGGTGTCTTTGCCCTTACTAACTTTCCTACTAGAAATGTCTCTCTATGTTGCTTGCCCAAGACACATCCTTCACATAGGCTGTTCAGCTTTTCTATGAGTGGAAAACCCTTCACCATGCCTTTCCTATGCAGCAAATTCACACCTCCAAAGTTGAGATGTCCAAATCTCAAATGCCATAACTAGTTTTCATCTTTGACCTTTGCTTGATAGTTCACTTGTGTGACAGTTGCCTCTTTTCTTCCATCCTCTTGTGAGTTCATTGATAGTTGTGCTTGTTCACCTTCTTCTTTCAAATTTGATCTTAGCTTTAGGGGAAACATTCTATTGTTTTTCATCTGAACCTTTGCAATCAGTTGTCTGCTTGGAGGCCTATCCAAAATTGTGCACTCAAAATTTTTGAAGAAGACATTGTAGCCCTTTTGCATGAGTTGTGCAATGCTTATGAGGTTATGCTTCAGACCGGGGACAAAGCAAACATCTAAGATGTACTTATTCTCTCCCTTATTTGTTAAGATATTAACTCTTCATTTTCCCATGACAGAGACTTTGCTATCAGTCCCTAATGTCACTTCAGATTTCACACTTTCATCTAGATTGGAAAACATTTCTATGTTCCTTGACATGTGGTTGCTACACATTGAATCTAGATACCATAAATCACTTTGTTTTTCTTGTGCTACATTACAAGTTAAAAACATGCTATCATGGTTATGATTTTCTTTTGTGAAATTTACACTTGGTTTGTTACTAATGTCATATTGCTTCTTTCTATATTCATTTGCATAATGACCATACTTCTTAGTGTAATGGCAATGGACTTGAGATTTATCATACCTTTGACCTTGTGCTTGATTTTGGCTTGGGCCTTGACTTGGATTTTTATTTCTTTCCTTTCCACTTGAGCTTGAAGGGCTGCTTCTTCCACCTCTTTGTGGGCTTCTTCCTCTTCCTCTAGCATACGGTCTTCCTCTGCCTCGACCTTGACCAAAGGAAACTTGTGTCTTGAAGGCATACTCTAATTAGGAGCTTGTTGCTCTATTCTGTCTATGTTCATGAGAAACCAGTGATGCATGAAGCTCATTCAATGAGAACTGTGAGATATCCTTTGTCTCTTCTATGGCCACAACAATTGCATCAAAACTTGTTGGCAGACTTCTCAAAACTTTCTAAACTATTCTCCAAGTGCCTCACCATGAGACCTGATTTGAGTATCCAACCCAATTACTTGTGTAAGAAACGAGTCTACATTCTCAAACTCTTTCATACAAAGTTTTTCAAAATATCTTCTCAACGTTTGTAGTTTTGTTGTCTTGACTTTTACCATGCCTTGGTAGGTTGTCTGGAGGGTGTCCCATGCTTGCTTGGACTTCCTTGCTACTGCAACCCTTGGGAAAATACTTTCATGAACTGCTTGAAAAATGTAGGAGAGGATTTTTGCATCCTTCTTCTTCTTGTCCCTCAAAAAATCCCTTTCTACTTGAGACAAGGCATTATATGCTACTGCATCTGAAAAACCATTCTCCACTAAATCCCAAATGTCTTGAGACGAAAATAGGGCCTTTATTGTAATAGCCTAATAATCATAATTTTTGCTATTAAATTGAGTTATTTGAAGATTAGTCAAGCTTGTGCTTGATGTTCTCATTTATGAATGAAAGAAAGAAAACTTTCTACCTGCTGATAAATACACTTCAAAAATTCTTCCCACAAAACAATTTTTAATTGCTAGTAAAGACACTTGTTTTTACACTAACAATATTTAACCCGCTCTGATACCATGTTAGAAACAATTTCATAGGGGTAGAGGAGAGAAGTCTCACTCAAAATTCAGTGGCTTTATGAGAATTCAGTTGTGTTGAGGTAAGTCTTATGTTGTGGCATGGAAATCACAACTACACATAAGCTTAATAAAACATAGGAAATAATTCATGGCAAAACATAGTAAAAGCAAAAAGGGTTGCAGTAAATTTACTAATGAATGTTTAAAATGACATCACAACATAGCATACTCTTGATTATAATATAATACATAGGAAAATAAATTCGTGTGATAAATGGAAGCTGAATGTTTCTTAAACAAGATACTATAGGTAAAATGTGTAGTTTATAGATAATAATAATATCCATATCTTTGTTTTCTATCTAAACCTATGTAATGCATTTTTATGGAATTTTGGATACTACAATAATACATGTTTTCCCGTAGCTGCATTCAATAAATATCTATAACGCATTGTTATCTAAATTTTGGATTTTAAAATGACCAGGCATAATTTAGCCCATTCCGCTCACAAACCCATCACAACTACACTATAATATGAATTTACTTTCGCAGTATAGTTCTAGGAATTATAATCCCATCAATTTTTTTGTTCCATGGATTAGAGAAATGAGTAGTCAGGTTATCCAATGGTCCTATTCTAGGCATTAGAGAAATTTTGAGGATGTGATGTAGGAATACAAAAACTTTCTCTTGACTTGCTATGTGGAGCCTGAATATTTTAATAAAACAACAAAATTGTTTTTTTATACCTCTCTTCTTGTTGGAACTACTACACACCTACATGTGGACTCTTAGTTAGAGCATGGGACTACATGCAAGATTCCTTCTGCATGATTTACTCCTTGATTTGCTCCTTCTTCAACTTTGCAACTGGTTAGTTCTTCTGCATGATTGACCCCGATTTATTCCTTCTTTCACTCCGCAACTTGTTGTAGGTGTTGAGTCTAGATCACCACTATGGTGCATTACCTTGGGATCTTCACCCAGTAATGCTATATCATGAGCATTGTAACCTATTTTCTAATGAATCATTCTTTTGTTCTTTTGATTTTCTTTTAGTGTTTTTTCTCTGCAAAGTTGTGTGTTCAACCTTTACTAGCTAGATTCATCTGTGCAGGGTTTCTAACACATTTACATGGCATCAGATCCCACAGGTTGCTAGATAAAAGGTGCACCAACACTTTATTTTGTAGATATTACAGCTTGGAGATTGAAGATCGACAAAAAGATGGAGTTTCCCAAAGCATCGATCCTAACACCGTACAACTATCACGAATAGAAGGACCAAATGGGTTGATACCTTCGTCAAAAAGGGTTGTACAATATTACGATGGCTACAAAAGTGGAACCCACTTCAACCATAGATAAATCTAGGTACCTCAACCGCATGTATGAGGCCCATGGATCCATATGCATGTGCATCTCCCTAGAGTTGCAGTTTCATCTATCTACCTGCAATACTTCCAATGAGATTTGGGAAAAGGTTGAAGAACTCTATGGGAAACAGGATGAGATGAAAGGACATCTGCTCGAAGTGGAGCTACTGTCATTGGATCCACAGAACTATGGCAGAATTCAAGACTTCTTCACCAAATATAATGATCTATTGCTGCAACTCAAGGGTTGTGGAATTGACAAATCCAAGGAGGAGAGTCGCCAAGTTCTCTCTATTATGTCAAAGCTCGGATCAGACTACTCCGTCTTTGTGTCTACATTTCATTTAGTAAGGCTCACAACAGGTAAATCCTACACTATGCCTTCTTTCAAAAAGTTTATGTAGTCCCTTACTTTTGAGCAAGATAAACTCATTGGCATGGGGAAAATCAAACCTGCAAAAGTGCATGCACTTGCTGTGCATGATGGCAGCCACAATAAAAATCATAGATCTGATTCAAATCAGAAAAATCAACAACAAAAAGACAAGGGAAAAGCACATTCCCATCCACAGAAGGAAGGGTACACCAAGCCCTTCAATGACTCCTCTGGCTCGAGAAATGAGAAAGGGAAGAAAGGAAATAGATGCACCTACTGTCAAAGAGGATTCCATCCAGAACCCTCTTGCATGAAGAAAAAAATTGACCAAATGGTAGAAATCCTTCAGAAGCACAGCCTTGGGGACAACATCCCTCAGGGCGCCAAGAAGAAAAGTGAGTATCCGCCACATGGGAAAGGTAACAATTTTCATGTTTTAGTTGTAATTAATTATTCCCCTGATGCATGGATTATAGATTCTGGTGCATCACATCATATGGTTGCTGCAAAGGAAGTCTATTCCTCTTTGGATGCATGCAAAGGACCTCCCATCCTCATGGTAGATGAATCACCTATTGAGGTCACCAGAAAAGGTAGAGTGGAACTTTTACACGAAAGCTTTGAAGACATGCTTCATGTTTCAAAACTTTCGGTAAACCTACTTTCAGTTTATCAGATCACTCATTCTGGCACAAGAAAGAGAGTGGAATTCACTCCAGATGCAGTGAACATATATGACCTACATAGCAGCTCCAAAATTGTAATCGGTGAGGTAAATAATGCAGCCAGACTGTATACATTTTCTGAATTTATTGAACCTGAATCCTCCTTATTGCTTACACATGGTGATGATAGTAGTAGGCTTTGGCACGAGAGTTTTGGTCACTTAAATTATAGGTATATGCAACAGATAAGAAAGAATGAGATGGTGGAAGGCTTGCCAAATATTTGTTTCTCCAAAGGAGTTTATGAAGGGTGTGTCCTTGGCAAACATCCTAGAGAAACGTTTGACACTAGCAAGACTCACAGAGCATCCTCTCCTCTAGATTTGATCCATAGTGATCTCATGGGGCCTTTTCCTCATCCTTCCTCCAACAAAGCAAGGTATGTGCTTACATTTATTGATGATTTCTCACGGTATACTTGGGTGTATCTTCTCAGGGCCAAATCTGAAGTTTTTGTGCACTTTGAAGATTTCAAAGCACTAGTTGGGACACAATCAGAGAGAAAGATCAAAGCCCTCCACACAGAAAATGGAGGGGAATATGTTAACAATGCTCTTTAGAACCTTTGCCTTCAGTCTGGCATACAGTTGTAGTACACAGTTCCATACACTCCACAGCAGAACAGAGTTGCTGAGAGAAAGAATCAATCTCTCAAAGAGATGGCTTCCTGCATGCTGCATGCTAATTCACTGCCTCATAAGCTATGGGCCGAAGCACTTAATTGTGCTAACCACATCTAGAACAGATCTCCTCATAGGTCTGTCAAGGATCAGACCCCCTTTGAGGCTTGGAGCGGCACTAAACCGGAGGTCACCCACTTCCATGTTTTTGTCTCCAGAGCATGGGCCAGGATCCCCTTTGAGAAGATGAAAGCTCTTGATCCACAGAGCATTGAGTGCATTTAGTACAAGTTGCACTGTATTTTGGGTGACCTTTGGACTTAGTTGCCAGGGCCCATTTTCTATTTTTCCCCATAGTGGTGTTCAGGGGGGGGTGTTGGAACTACTACACACCTACATGCAGACTCTTAGTTAGAGCATAGGACTACATGCAAGATTCCTTTTGCATGATTTACTCCTTGATTTGCTCCTTCTTTCACTCCGCAACTGGTTAGTTCTTCTGCATGATTTACTCCCTCATTTGCTCCTTCTTTCACTCCGCAACTTGTTAGTTCTCTCTGGAACTTATTGTAGGTGTTGAGTCTTGATCACCACTATGGTGCATTACCTTGGGATCTTCACCTAGTAATACTATATCATGAGCATTGTAACATATTTTCTAATGAATTATCTTTCGTTTTTTTATTATTTTCTTTTAGTGTTTTTCCTCTGCAAAGCTGTGTGTTCAACCTTTACTAGCTAGATTCATCTGTGTAGGTTTTCTAACACATTTACACTTCTATGTTCTTTGAGCTCTCTCAATATACAATAATGCCAAATGTTTTGATACATATTTTTAACAAACAATTTCGTTGTGTTCTTTTGAATGGGAGTGATATTGATACATCTTATATAAAATGTTGACAATTTTTTTGTAATCGTCCACTTCAAAGGCAACACTAGAGATCACAGTGATTCTACGAGTCTCCAGTCCCTATGGATCACTGTTGGTTGCTTCCTCTGTCATCCTGGATAAGCGGAGAATTAACGGGAGCTAATTTGACTTTTCCATTATTGAATTTATTGATTGTGCCATTTTGGGGCTTGAAACTAGAAACATCTACAAAATTCTAATTATGTATAACCGAACTCTGGGCATATGTAGAGTATTTCTGATTGTGTATGACCAAACTGTACTGTCTAACTCGTACATGTCTCAAGGAGAGTTCCACTCGGATGGAATTTGATGGACAAATTCCTTGTCACTGGGCAATAAATATAAAGAAATTTTACAAAATACAGTTTAATTTTACAAAATACAGCTTGAAAGTTTACAAGACTGTCATGGTTTTTGTTGAAATTGTGGAAACTGCCTAGGAAGTCTGAATACTATCAAATTTGACAAATGAATCTGTTTTGAAATTCCAATATTGGTTCTACCTCATGCACATTTCAAAACTTAAAAGATAAGTCCTAGGTATCAAACAAATTTGTTAAAAATTTAAGTGAAATTTAATTGTTTTATAAAATTCCAAAATTAAACATACCAAAGTAGACATTTATAACAACTGTTAAGTTCTAAAGACTTCAGTTTTTAATATTTTCTTTTACATGATGCTAAGAGGATTCCTTTATAGACCTTGAAACCTGAACGAGTTAATATACAAAATTATGGTTACGATTCAGCACAATGGTGCTTCTAAAATCTCAGTGCTGATATGTTTCCAAGTTCCTTACAACTCTTGGGTTTCTCTTTTATTTAACCTCAATAACAGTTTTGCTTTCTCTATAACCTATAAACAATTGATCTAGCTTTTATTATGCACCAAATCTAATTAGATTTTGAAGCTTATAGGTTATTCAACAACGCTAACATTACACCATTCAACGGAAATTTGTTGACGCAAAGCTGCTTAGTGTTTAAATATTATGGGCATGGGTTAAATTTGATGCCCATATGCGCGTATTTCGCATTTTTACCCGTAAACTGCGTTTTAATCTAAAACCTCCACGTCATGCTCAACTTGCCATTCATTTTTAAAAACATCATATTGACGGGCATGTTAAAAAATTAAAAGTTAAAAAAAAATTATAATTTTTTTAATATATATTTAATATGATGTGAACAG
>APFE030345993.1:223509-251234 GCA_000404065.3 Pinus taeda | reverse complement strand
TAATTAAATTTATGATTTTACATTTCTAATTAAAAAGAAAATCAAAACATAGAATTTAAAACATATTGAAAAGAGAGTCCTCTGCATGGAGCTGGTAAAAGGGAGTTACTTAAAAATCTAGCATGAGTTATCTAGAAACCCCATACGAAAACATCACATGTGTTTTCTTATCAAAGGATGGGCTTCCTCTCATAACCCAATATTTAATTGTTGCCCTGTATCCCTTGGAGAGTTTCTATCATTTGACCATGCTATATTAAAGGCTCTTTCCCCTACCCTGTTGATCATATGGTCCAAGTACAAACTCAAAATACTACATGGAAGACATATGATCCTCATGCATGGGAGACATAACATATACTTTTTATTGGAGAGTTTCTTTCCCTGTCATTCTTACATTCTTCCTCATGCTGAAAGAACACATGCCTCCATAGCTGGAATTCCATAAAACCAACCTAAGAAGCCAATGATCTTGAAATATGTGTGATTTTGTGCCAAGCTAGAGGTGTTGTGGCATAAGTGGAAGGAAGGATTTTTATTTATTTTTTTAATTTGAAGAGAGTTGTATAGTAAGAAACATGACATCTCATTACCCACTAGTTTAAATCAATGTTCACTGCAAATGAGATAAGGTGTTCTTGAAATCATATTATACACTTGTCTAATTCATCACTGTAATGAGCCAAGGTATATGAATTTTAGGGATACCCAAAGAGCAGCCAGTAGCTAAAATTCTTTATGCCAACAACATGGAACTAGAGGGAATGGATTCAATGGAGATCAAGACCTTGTGTTGTGTTTTGCTAAGTGGAAGAGGTCCCTAGAAATTCAAATTTTCGTTGAGATAGGGACAAGCAACTATTAACAAGCGGAAGCACTAACAATGTATCAAGGAGTCAAATTCCTCAAGGACATTGTACAAAGGGATGTAGTTAGTGTTGATGACTCCAACATAATCACAAGATTTACTTTAAGGGAAATACCATTGTACTATGAGGAGCATACAAGAGTATAATTAAGTATTAAGACTATATTCAATGCTAACCCTAAAATTCATGAATGGTATATGTTGAACTAGTCTTATGATTTATTATCTATGTTGTTTATAATGAAGGTGATAATGTGAACCAACACCTTGCACAAAAATAACAATTATCATGAAGTATATGGAAAGTGAACTAAATGATAGCATACCCTCCTAGTGGAATTATGTCTTTTATGGTTGAATATTAATATACAAGTGTAATCACTCAATCGAATGTTGTAAACATACCATTGTGATTTGGGAACTAGATTGCTAAGCCTAATAATAAATGTTAAGTTAATTTATAAATAAGATTAAAGACTTGTTGAGTAGCAATGACATGGTACACTAATTAGAACCATTCTAGATCCATCTTAATTCTGAATCTATTAAATGCTCAGAGAGATAAAAAAAATAAAAATTGCGTGCAACATTTCTTCAAGTTTTGCACTAAAAAGGGAGGTTTTCACTTGGAAAGATTTGACCTGTCTCAATAATTGATAAATGATTTAGGCTAATATGTTAAATGATTTAAATAGTTGAAATTCACATTGTATTAATATTAAAAGTTATTAAGTTATTTATAATTCAAGCTTTATATTTGTTTAAATTTTAAAATATATTGATAAAATTACTCTAAGTAAATAATTTATAATTAAATATATCATTATAGTTAAATTTTAAATCTATTTTTTTAGTTTTAATGAATAACTTTAATTAATTTTCCCATAATTTTTTAATTAAATATTAAAATTTAATTAATTTTTAAAAAGTTTACTAAAATCACTATTGAAATTTCAAAACTTTAAAGATATTAACATTTATACACAATTCAATTAAAAAACTCAAACTTACATAACTCAGAAGGCTCTCTTATATATAATTTATTTAGTTAAAAACATTTAATTTAAACAATTTGTAAAATTGTCTATCATTAATACCAATCTAGATCCATTTTAACTCTTTATCTACTCAAAAGGGATTAAATCACCATGGACAATACCATGGGTTCTCATAAACTCAAAGCTCAAATTATGACTTGACCAAGTCAAATTTACCATAACTACCCAATAAAATTAATTAAAAAATAATAACTTTTTATTTTAATATAGGGTTATTTTTATTTTTATTTCAAATTTGCCTTAACTACCCAACAAAAATTGATAAAATAAATAATAACTTAGAATTTTTATTTTAATAATGTTATTTTTATTTTATTTTAAGTAACCAAAATTATAATATAATATATCACAGCCATTTCACCAAAAAAATAATGAAAAAAATGTAATTAAATTAATTACATTTTACACCATTAATATTATTAAACATTTACTTAATTACATTGTACACCATTGAACATTTGAAAAAAAACTGAGAAAAAAGAGTATCAACATGAACATTAAGGACCAGCAGCAACTTTGAGAGAATATCTTAGCTATCATGAGCCAACTCTACCGTTGTATTGAAAGCCATTCCAGATTTAGTGGCATATGTGCAGGTGTGTCGTAGCTTTTTTTACTCTGCCATACAGTGCATACATCTCGCTCAATGTTGGGAATTGATATGTAGTTGGTAACCACCTTGTCTCTTTCATGATAACCTCCGGGGCGGATAATACAGTTTCAAGCAAAGAAAATATTAAAAGACTTGCTATAGTAAACAAATGGAAAAAAATCTAAGTTATTTTACACTAGTTATTTTTATTTTAATTAGATTTCAAAACTATTTTAAAATTTGACTAAAGAAATATTAAATAATTGACTTTTTTTTATCAATCAAATTTGACTTCTTTTTTATCAATCAAATTTAAAAATATTCTATATGCAAAAAAATAAAATATTCAACTACTGTAAATACTTTGCAAGAGAAGTTTTGTTATTTGTTTAAACACTAATATTGGACTTTGACGGAAGAAATCAGAACATAAGGAGTCAGGACACGTTCTATGCTGGATGTGCAATAGCCATCAAAGTTGGCATCCTTTTCATTGTCCAATTTATTTATCAAAAATCTAAGTAAGATGTTGTGGAGCTTGATATCTATTGTTTAGGCATTGAACCATAGTGCTTTCTATTTGATTTCTATTGTTGATTTTTTTAATAAACAACAAAGATAAGGAGTGGTGACATTTTTTTTATCAAATGTGTGTAAAGAGTACTGGCCTCTTTCCTATTATTGTTCTATCAAAATCATTTTCACTCATGAGTTAAACAAATTACACATTTGTTTTTATGGTCTAGGGATAAATATTAAGCAACCTGTAGATTAGTTAACCATACCATCATATTTACTAATCGCTATAATATTAAACTCGTAACTACACCTAGAGTGTGCAGTTTATATATAGCACACTTGATACATATCTTAACTTAAAACCTTGAATACTTTCCAATTTTGCAAAGTAAAAACGTCCTTGCTAGCTACTGGTTGAATCAGGTCACAAACATTAGAGGAAGTACTCTATTTTATTCCATTTTATTATATTTTGTCAATCAAGCCATAAAATCTTGTTGAGCAATAGGAATTTTACTATTGATTTCACATGGTTTAATTAAAAACAATGAACTACATTATATTTAGATGCCAGCATTCTCAATAATTGATAAAGATTGAAACCTTTCTTTGAATCTTACACTTGAGACAAATCAGATGGAAGAAAACAGCAATCATATTATCACGAGAATTTAAAGGGTTATGGTAAAATGGGATCCAGCTATATGAGCAAATCACAGTAACAAGTACCTAACAAAAATACTTTCAGGAAAATGTTTCTAGGGCTTAAAATGCATTGAGTAAAAGGGTTAGTTGGCCTCTTTTTCAAAAATACTTTCAGGAAAATTTTTCTAGGGCTTAAAATGCATTGAGTAAAAGGGTTAGTTGGCCTCTTTTTCATGGTGGATTCCTTAGAAGTAGTATTCCACATGGTAAGCACATTCTTTGGCCTCTCTACAATAAGATATACATTCGCTAAAAATCATTAGAATTTTATACAATCTTCTTTTTCCTCCCATTACTCCCCATCATAAATCCCTTTCTATCTCGCTTCTCAAATCAAAACAATTTAAATCTTCTTTTTCCTCCCATTAATCCCCACCATAAATCCCTTTCTATCAAAATCATTTTCACTCATGAGTTAAACAAATTGCACATTTGTTTTTATGGTCTGGCGATAAATATTAAGAAACCTATAGATTAGTTAACCATACCATCGTATTTACTAATGGCTATAATATTTGACTCGTAATTACACCTAAAGTGTGCAGTTTATATATAGCACTGTAAAGTGTGCAGTTTATATATAGCACACTTGATACATATCTTAACTTACACTCTTGAACACTTTCCAATTTTGCAAAGTAAAAGTAAAAACGTCCTAGTTGAGTCAGATCACAAACTTTGGAGGAAGTACTCTATTTTATTCCATTTTATTATATTTTGTTTATCAAGCCATAAAATCCTGTTGGGCAATAGGAATTCTACTGTTGATTTCACACAGTTTAATTAAAAACAACGAACTACATTATATTTAGATGCCAGCATTCTCAATAATTGATTAAGATTGAAACCTTTCTTTGAATCTTACACTTGCGAAAAATCAGATGGAAGAAAAAAGCAATCATATTACCATGAGAATTTAAAGGGTTATTGTAAAATGGGATCCAACTATATGGTAAATCACAGTAACAAGTGCCTAACAAAAATACTTTCAGGAAAATGTTTTTAGGGCTTAAAATGCATTGCGTAAAAGGCTAGTTGGCCTCTTTTTCATGGTGGATTCCTTAGAAGTAGTATTTCACATGGTAAGCACATTATCCCGCCTGTCTGCAATAAGATATACATTCGCTAAAAATCATTAGAATTTCATACAATCTTCCTTTTCCTCCCATTAATCCCCACCATAAATCCATTTCTATCTCACTTCTCAGATCAAGACAATTTAAGACCTCCTCCATAATATGAGTTTTTTCCCTCATCATAATAATATAGTTCTGAGATGACACGCAGGAGTGACCTGAGAACTTCACATGCAGTTCCTATCCACTTTTTAGGCATTGAACCATACTGCTCTCTATTTGATTTCTATTGTTGATTTTTTTAATAAACAGTTAGTTAATACAACATCAACTGCTAGAACAAAGATAAGGAGTGGTGAGATTTTTTTATCAAATGAGTGAAAAAAGTACTTGGCCTCTTTCTTATTATTGTTTTATCAAAATCATTTTCACTCATGAGTTAAACAAATTTCACATTTATTTTTATGATCTGGGAATAAATATTAAGCAACTTGTAGATTAGTTAACCATACCATAGTATTTACTAATGGCTATAATATTTGACTCGTAATTATACCTAGAGTATGAAGTTTATATATAGCACACTTTCTACATATCTTAACTTAAAACCTTGAACACTTTCCAATTTTGCAAAGTAAAAACGTCCTTGATAGCTACTGGTTGGGTCAGGTCACAAACTTTGGAGGAAGTACTCTATTTTGTCAATCAAGCCGTAAAATCCTGTTGGGCAATAGGAATTCTACCGTTGATTTCACAAGGTTTAATTAAAAACAATGAACTACATTATATTTAGATGCCATCATTCTCAATAATTGATTAAGATGGAAACCTTTCTTTGAATCTTACACGTGAGACAAATTATATGGAAGAAAAAAGCAATCATATTACCACAAGAATTTAAAGGGTTATGGTAAAATGGGATCCAGCTATATGAGCAAATCACAGTAACAAGTACCTAACAAAAATACTTTCAGGGAATTTTTTTTAGGGCTTAAAATGCATTGAGTAAAAGGGCTAGTTGGCCTCTTTTTTGTGGTGGATTCCTTCAAAATAGTATTCCACATGGTAAGCACATTCTCTGGCCTCTCTGCAATAAGATATACATTCGCTAAAAATCATTAGAATTTCAATCTTCCTTTTCCTCCCATTAGTCCCCACCATAAATCCATTTCTATCTCATTTCTCAGATCAAAACAATTTAAGACCTCCTCCATAATATGAGTTTTTTCCCTCAGCATAATAATATAGTTCTGAGATGACAAGCAAGAGTGAACTGAGAACTTCACATGCAGCAGTTCCTATCCACTGTTTAGGCATTGAACCATAATGCTCTCTATTTGATTTCTATTGTTGATTTATTTAATAAACAGTTAGTTAATACAACATCAACTGCTAGAAAAAAGATAAGGAGTGGTGAGATTTTTTTATCAAATGAGTGAAAAAAGTACCTGGCCTCTTTCTTATTATTGTTCTATCAAAATCATTTTCACCCATGAGTTAAACAAATTACACATTTGTTTTTATGGTCTGGGGATAAATATTAAGCAACCTATAGATTAGTTAACCATACCATCTTATTTACTAATGGCTATAATATTTGACTGTAATTATCCCTAGAGTGTGCAGTTTATATATAGCACACTTGATACATATCTTAACTTACAACCTTGAAGACTTTCCAATTTTGCAAAGTAAAAACGTCCTTGCTAGATACTGGTTGAGTCAGGTCACAAACTTTGGAGGAAGTACTCTATTTTATTCCATTTTATTATATTTTGTCAATCAAGCCATGAAATCCTGTTGGGCAATGGGAATTCTACTATTGATTTCACACAGTTTAATTAAAATCAATGAACTACATTATATTTAGATGCTAGCATTCTCAATAATTGATTAAGATTGAAACCTTTCTTTGAATCTTACACTTGAGACAAATCAGATGGAAGAAAAAAGAAATCATATTACCACCAGAATTTAAAGGGTTATGGTAAAATGGGATACATCTATATGAGCAAATCACAGTAACAATTACCTAACAAAAATACTTTCAGGAAAATGTTTTTAGGCCTTAAAATGCATTGAGTAAAAGGGCTAGTTGGCCTCTTTTTCGTCATGGATTCCTTCGAAGTAGTATTCCACATGGTAAGGACATTCTCTGACCTCTCTGCAATAAGATATACATTCACTAAAAATCATTAGAATTTCATACAATCTTCCTTTTCCTCCCATTAATCCCCACCATAAATCCATTTATGTCTGGCTTCTCAGATCAAAACAATTTAAGACCTCCTCCACAATTTAAGACCTCCTCCATAACATGAGTTTTTTCCCTCAACATAATAATATAGTTCTGAGATAACACGCAGGAGTGACCTAAGAGCTTCACATGCAGTTCCTTAATGTAGCACCATATACTTTGCCTTATATCACTCCCTACGTTGTACTTTTCCTTATAGATAACACGCAGGAGTGACCTGAGAGCTTCACATGCAATTCCTTAATGTAGCACCATATACTTTGCCTTATATCACTCCCTACGTTGTACTTTTCCTTATAGATAACACGCAGGAGTGACCTGAGAGCCTCACATGCAGTTCCTTAATGTAGCACCATATACTTTGCCTTATATCACTCCCTAAGTTGTACTTTTCCTTATAGATAACACGCAGGAGTGACCTGAGAGCTTCACATGCAGTTCCTTAATGTAGCACCATATACTTTGCCTTATATCACTCCCTACGTTGTACTTTTCCTTATATCACTTACTTCGATGTAATAGACTAAGCCATGCCTATAATTCTAGCTAGACTTAGTTTTATGTATCATGAGTAAACCACTTGAGCTTAGTGCAAGTAACAAGCTTGATTAAACTCAACAAGTGTAATTGAAAAATAGGCTCTTACACATGCACAAGACTATCAATCTTCCTCAAGATAGGACTCTAATTACATAAGACATATCTTATCATATTCAAATTGCTGTTAGATAATTATGCCTCTGTAAATGCCCAGACTAGTGTGATTAGATAAAGTTAATCCATAAGAGTGATATTAACTCCACGTTAAACCAGCAAGTAAGATGTAGCTGTATTATTACTGTGTAGTGAACTAACCACCAGGATTTACTAGACTAACCATAGGTAGTGCTAGTGTTCTAAATAGGTAAGCTTTATGAAATAGATAAGTAATACACCATTTAGCCTAGATAGCCTTTGGCAAGGTTACTAACCCTTTTTTATGATGAGCTAATAATACACATCAAGGTATTAATCAAGCATGGTTGCACAGTCAAGGCATTAATCAAGCATGGTTACAGAGTATGCTAACAGTCTAACTATATTACTCTTATGGCCTGCCTCACATTAAAAATCAAATCTTTTCCAAAAACAATACTCAGATTCTCAGAGCCACTTGCTTGAATGAAACAATCATGTTATATAATCTCAATTTCATTTATTGCAACCTTAAATCCACTCTTATGGCCTACCTCACATTAAAAATCAAATCTTTACCAAAAACAATACTCAGATTCTCAGAGCCACTTGCTCGAATGAAACAATCATATTATATAATCTCAATTTCATTTATTGCAACCTTAAATCCATCCTTTTGCCAAAAAGAATACATATTGTCCCTCTAACTTGGGTTTTTTCCCAGATTTTAGTGACAAGCACATTTGAGAATAACTCTATAAAAAAAAGTACACAATAAATAAAATTATGATTTTACTTGCATGTCAAAACCAGAACCCTGAAAGAGTCCTTTCCATAAAAATGCATAGATTTATTAGACTAGAGTCTATTGTTAACTAATAATCTATTTCTACGATTCCTTTCCATAAAAAGCGATAGATTTATTAGGCTACAGTCTATTGTTAACTAATTCCAAATATTTCACTCAAGTAAGACAACAGGAAAATATAGAAATTAGAAACAAAAGACAGAGTTATAGAAAAAGTAATATAGAATATACAAATGTACAGGGAAGTAGGGGAGAGTAAGAGGGTATGAGAATGAAGATTCTGCAGTAAAAGTGAGAGCTCCAAGCTAGGAGACTCTGAGAAGGAGATCACTCATGACACAAGATTCAACAAAAATAATGAAGACTTCATCTCTGAGAGTGACAAATTGACAACAAGGAGAAATTGATAATGAGTAACCTATTGCAAGGTTGTGCAATGGCTTAAAAAACCCACACAATAGATAAAAAAAAGGCACATTCCCATCTTTGCTTTTACATCGGGATCCCCAGCATACCGCGCTTTTAGAAACTAGAAGTAAGGTATAGCCTTTTTATAAAAAAAAACAAAGATTAAGGTTTTATAATTGTAAGAAAAATATTATTAGGTCAAACCAACAAAAATAGATTGTAAAGTGGAGAGCTTGCATGAACTTACTTGGTAGCGCTGAGGTTTTTCCATATATGTAAAATGGTAAATTTAAGTTCGATAACATAATTTTAAGAAAAATCGACTCAAAATATTTGCATTTTCACCCAAAACGATTAGGGCTACACCAACGTTAAAGACAATTTTTCTATTTGAACATTTCATGGCCTACTCAAGTCCTGTGCATTACTTTGCCTTATATTCATAGGAAGTTTGTTATGGCATTATTAAAATATCAATCCACAGTCTAAGCGTATTTTACCAAAAAGGGTAAAACATAAACAAAACAAGAGACATGACTACATGGTGAATAGAACAAGAAATAGGACTCAAGGTTTCTAGGGAATAATAAGCGTAAATCACCTCCGTGACGGTGTACATTACCACTATAAAATTGAGTTTTGGAGATACAAAACCCACTTTACTAGAAATAGGAAACATAAACATAACCAGAAACAAAACAAAACTAGAATAGTGACTATAGAAGTTTGACGGATAAGCAACTTGAACCCACCCATCTCCCTGCAATATCATGCACTTAAAAACTGGTGGTGTTGTAGAAGTGTAATCCCAACAGAGGAATAGAGATGATAATAGGAACAAGAACTGAATGGATAAGAGCTATACTAGTCACACCTCTACTAACATTGATCTGAACAGTGTTTCCTGTCATCAAATGGGTATGTAGCACAGGGTAGAGAAGTCCATCGGTCAGGGGTAGATTGAATCTTTGATTCATTTCCCATCGTATTTTTAATGAAAATTTACTTGGGAATATCAACCTCCAAACTAAACTGTTCTATTGAATGACATATGGCAAGCTATTAGTTATTTCAAAAGTGAAAATCTCTACATATGCCACCAATAAGGCATTGGTTCACTAGTGAGGTCATCATAGTTTAACCCAACCACCAGGCTTCACTATCATTGTTTTTTGCGCCACCTAAATGGCATAACAGGAAAGCACGAGCCGGTTTTGGTAGAAAAATTACCATCCAGACTTTTCACCTAAGCCAACAGAAGTCACTCATGGGCAAGTTTCTTGAATTAATTCTTATAATTAAACAATAAAAATAAAATGTAGTTACCTACCACTTGAATCGGTTTAGTATCCTCTGGAAACTTCTCCTCTGCTCCTCTGGCACAGAGCCTCAATCCTGCTTACATGAGCTCACATCCATTTCCTCGGCATCTAATTTCATTGCTCTGGAACTCTTGGAACCCTGTAGTACAGGAAAATTCAAGGCCTTTTTTGTGTCTCTGACACTTATAGGGACGACTGGATCATCACAATCGACCTGTGGTGAAGCATCTAGATGGTGACCTCCTACAGTCTTGGGACATTTTATTTCCTTGTCTTAGCCAACGCATTTTTTCTCTCTTTTCTACTTAATTTCTTCATTGATTTCAAGGTTGGAAAGACACCTGTCGTCTTCTTTGGCACATAACCCATACCTTCGGCTCCATCTGCCTCTGCAGAATCTTGTACATATACCCTCTTGGGTGCCTCTTGCACTTCTCTAGAAGTATTTTAAAGTTGTAAAGATTGATGGAGGGTTGGGGATGGGCCATCGCACAGGAGTGTGGGGAAACTTGTGCAGATCCCTTCGTAGAATGAAACATAGAATCCAATTTCTTGTATTCAACCAAATGTATCAAATCAAACCTGCGACAACATGGCTGCGACCTTCCTCTTTCTTCCTTGGAAAAAACCCTGCAATGTGAGGGAAATGAATAAATTTTGATATTTGAGAAATAGAATGCGATGACATGGCGACCTTACTCCTGCTTTCCTGGAAAAAGCCTGGAATGCGAGAGAAATGAACAAATTTTGATATTTGAAAAACCCTGGAACGTGAGGGAAATTAACAAATTTTGATATTTGAAAAGCAGAAATGCGGAGAAACCTTTAATGGAACTTAAATGAAATGTTTTTGTGTTTTTCAATTGGAATTAAATTCCATTAAATGAAATGTGTAAGTGTTTTCTTTGGCTTAATAGGGAGGTATTTCTCATGGTAATAATTAATCAAATGAGGTTTGTTTTTGTGTATGAAAAATTATTTGAGGGGATTTTGGTTGATTTTTTAATGTAATCATGTTACATTCAGGGGAATTATGGTGACATAAAAATAAGTTGTGTGTGGTCAAAAAATGCAGAGAAGTTGTAATGTTATAAGATTAATGATTATTTCTAATAAAATGTTTGGTTTAGTAAGGCTAACTAATCTATGGAGATGCTCCAATATTAGATAAGAAATTGGAGATAGAACATAAATCAAATGGAAATAAGGAATGTCTCGAGAAGATCATAAGGAAGAATAAGAGAGGAATTTCCATGGTTGTCTAACCCTAAGGTTTTTTCTAATGCGAAGATGGGTTTTTACCTGCACCTCGGAGCGATAAGAGGGTGAGGGAATGGTCACAACGCTAGCAAACAAGGGTCAGTACACCCAGTTTATATTTATCCGCAGCGGTTTGGCAGCTTTTGGTCTCACGGGTTTTCTCGGTCATCTAGTAAGGGGATCGAACGATGGAGGTGAACATTTTGTTCAGTTGGGCCACTGTCTCTCGAAGGGTGCAGTGCACACCATCACATAGGGATAGTATAACGGAGTACATGTGAACATCATTTTGTATCGACGAGGAACTTGTGGATTATTCTTCTAATTCTATGGAGGCTTCCCAAGTTTGGGTTGAGCGGCCACATCAACATCAAACTGGGGTTTCACCGGTGATACACCATGAACCGGAAGTCCATGTCGACGCATTTACCTTGGAGATGGATGATGTGAAGGTTTCCCTAAATTACCTAGGGTTTTCCCACCCAGGCTCAATGGTAAATCCCAACTTTCTTCAACTACACGAGGATCAGGCTCAACCGGTCCTGAATATCCCATCACCATTGAAGTTACAGTACTGGGAACTTGAACAACAAGGTCTCGCAACAAATGTACAAGGGGTGTCTTATGTGGTAGTTGGGGACACGAGCGTTCATGGGACTAATACATATGGCATCATAAATATTGGGAATAATGTACCATGCTCATCAGGAGTAGACCCCCAAGGTTAGCGACCCACTCCTACAGCTCACACTTCAGGATGTTTTGATGGCATCACTCATCAGGAACCTGGTATTGAGAATATTAAAGCATCGGATTCGGATGAGTATGAGTCAGAAGAGGACGAACAACACCCGGTAGACCATGCAAAAAGAATGGGGGGGAAGAAAAAAAAAAAATGCACCAAGGTGCATGGGTCTGTTGGTATTCAGAGAAGGTATAAGTATGTCCCAAGCTACATTTACTGAGAGTATTATGCTTGTTTGAAGGGTTCATGGTCGAAATTATACCCCTGGGTGATTGAAGCATTGGACTGTGGAAATTTTGGGACATTTATTAGACCAGTTGCTAGCGGATATTACCATGACAAGAGGTTGGTTTGCACTCATGTCATCTTCACGCAACCAGACTGAGCAAATTGGGTCCTGTCAAAATATTGGCATATAGAGATGAGCCTGATGCTACTCAAGAGGTGGTCACCACTCTTTCACCTAGAAAAGGAGAAATTGGGGGTGAGTTTGATATGGGTTAGACTCTCAGTGTTGTTGTTACAATTCTAGTCGGAGGAAATCTTCAAGTGCATTGGGGATGACCTTGGTAGTCATGGTTGCTACCAAACTCCATGAACTTACAAGAATTCCAGTTGTGCTTTCAAGGCTTATGTAGAAAGGAAGGATGCTACAAGAGGAATTTCGTCTAAGCGACTATGGCACTCAAAATGAGGCTTTAATATCCCTCATTCTAGAGATGAGAGGGGGAGCTAAGGGAGAGGAGTCTCCTTCTACCACCAAGTCAGGAAACCCGCAAGCCTAGTCCAAACTCTTCAAATTTTGAGGATTATTCAGGCTTAAGCTTTGTGGTTGAGCACTCTCTAGCCACTCCTACCCTGGAACTAACGGAGGTTGGCATCAATTTGAGGGATGCATAGTAACTCAATCAAGAAATCATATGTTTTTCAATGGTTTTGGACCCTCACCATCTGCCCTTAGGGACTGGATCTATCAAAACTAGGCTCATAACGTAGAATTGATATTTTGCTAGAAGTTTTTTTTTGTGGTGATCTTCAAATGTCTTGAGGATAAGCAAAAAATCCTTGACCAAGGTCCTTGGTTTTGGGGATGAGTTGGTCTTCTAGTGAAGCCATGGTTTCCCAACTACAATCCTCTCACTATGTCATCAATGCGTACTCTAGTATGGGTAAGATTGCCCAGTTTTCCCATTCAGTTTACCCATCCAAATCTCTTAGAAAAAGTGGGCAATTTAATTGGAAGATTTGTCAAAGTAGACAGGGAAAGACATTTGAAAGGCATTTTCAGCTATGTCTACATATGTGTTTAGGTATATCTCAATGAAGGTCTACCAGATAAAATAGAGCTCAAGTGGATGGGCATTGTGTATTCCCAACCCTTGGACTACGAAAATACAACTTTTTGATCTAGGAATTACCAACAAGCTAGACACCTTCAAACTTTATGTCCCTTTCCGAAAGGGGCTTCCTCCTTATAGTCATCTACGAACTCTAATCACAGTTGGAGGGATCTTAAGGAAAGAAGGGGATTAAAAAATTCAACTAGACAGGGAAGAGACAACCCACAACATCCTAATACATTGAACAATAAATCTTCATGCATTTAGAGCATATTGTTTTAGGTTAAATATTCCTCTACACGTTTCACTATAGAAGTAGATATGTCCCTCTAAAGTTGATCGAGTGTCTACTAGTAGATTGGTGCTTAAGGTTAATTGCTACCTTGTTCCATGAATTAGGATAAACTTTGGGGTGACCTAAGACCCCATAAAAATCTTGCTCGAAGAAGCCCTCATGCAGCAAAGGAACGTGGTGATGGATAGCTTTGCGCAGATCCTTCAGCGGCTACCCAGAGGCGACGCATCAGCTTCCAACAGCTACTCTACAAACATCACACCATTTAACATACAAGTTAATTTTGAAATCCCCATATTCGAGGGTCAAATAGACGCAGATGTCGTAGATAAATGGTTAAATCTGCTAGATAGGTATTTTTCTATTTATGAATTTTCGAGTTAGGAAAAGATTGTTTTTTCTCTTCTCAAAGAAACCCCCCACATCAAGGACTAGTGGGAAACCTATTGCGAGTAGAAGAATGCAAGTACGGGCTTACCATTTTCAGCCACACCGACTTGGGATTCATTTCGGGATGTTGTCAAGGATTAGTACTACCCTGTCAAAAGCTATGAGGACAAATACATCAAATGGACCACACTGTGGAAGGGAAGGGACCAAGATGTGTCGGAGTTCAGAAACATTTTTCATACCCTTCGCACATAGTTGGGTATCAGGGACTCAGAGCTGCATTTGGTACTCAAATACCATGGCTGCCTACATAGATACATCCAAGAAGAGATGGAGCTTCTGAACATCTCCTCGCTCGGCAAGGCGTACCGATACGCTGTCAGAATCAAGCAAAAGTTCAAACAGAAGAAGCGAGACTTTGGATCTATAAATCCAAAGACCAAATGACAAAGCCAAGGCGGGGTGACCTAAGGGAACCCGTCGAAGTCGTAAGAAAAGAACAACACCCCGAAGTTGAAGAAGGACACAAGAAAGTGGTGTGAATTCCACAAGAGTCTCATTTGTAACACAAGTGAGTGTCGGACCAAGAAGTCACTGGTGGCTGAGTTGAAGGCTTTAGAATCAAATGCATGTTTTGACCCGGAGTCAGAACCCATCAAGGGGAATGGCAAAGCAAAGCAGATCATTGATGGAGAGCCTAGCATCACTATTGCCACCACTACGATCTAGAAGAATGAGCCCAAAGATCCAGAGGAGGGGGAATGTCTTGTCCACTCACGGATGTGGGTGAAGGGTTCGCCATTGCAAATCATTGTCGACAGTGGTAGCCAAAAGAACCTCATTTCAGAAGAGGTCGTGAAGCGGTTGGGCCTATCGACTACACCACACCCGCAGCCATACATTATCAGGTGGCTTCATGAAGGAAGAGATCTCAAAGTTCACGAGGAGTGTCGCCTTCCATACAGCATCAAGCCCTTCACAGATGAGGTATTGTGTGATGTTACACCTTTGGATGTTTATGATGTATTATTAGGCCAGCCATAATTATGGAGGTGGCATGTTGTGTATGAGTCAATGCCTCGCACTGTCATTATTTTAATAGAAATTTTGAATAATATGACACTTATTCACAGAGATTATCATGATTATACACTATTTGCGGAATGCATGCATAATGCATAACCTCCTCTACTGTTGATCATCAATTTGCGGAATTAAGAAACAATCGCATGCACACATTGAAACATCAATCACACATATCAACACAATATGTAATGGGGAAAGCATACAGCTGAAAACCCCGAACTATCTATATATTATAATGATAGAGAACATGTAACAATACATAGTACAATACCCCTCACAAGTACTCAGTACTATCTCCACCAGCTACACACAAACTAGCTTAGATCCGAACAAGTCACAGGTTCAAATCTCCTCCACTATTTGCCTCCCTCTACTGCGCAATCCTTGTTGAGAATAAAATTGATCCAAGTTCAAATTCCCTTGGCTTGTACTGCGCAATTCTCATTGGCAATCTCAATCAATGGTTGTGCAAATCTCATGCACAACTATAGTCACAACTGATAGTAGTCTCACCCTTTCACCCACCTCTAACACTTGTTTCCATTGAACTGTCCATGCACTAAGTTAACTGATGTATTATTTAGTTTATTTATGAGTTAATAATTAGTGACTTAATTAATAATTAATTCACACCACTCATCACTACTGTATTTGTGAGTTAGACTAAATACAACTAGTTCAACTAAGTCAAACTGAACACAACTCCATCAACTCCTCAATCAACTCCACCAAACTCAACCATTTCAGTTCTAATTGAAGTCTATCATGCAATCTCTCAACTAACCCACAAGAAAAGCGTATTTCCTTCTGGAAGTTGCATGTGCCACATCCGTAGCTCGAACTAAAGTGCTGCAAGAGGATAAGATAATGTTTATAGTCCAAATATTATTAAGAGCTAATAATATTTGACTATTCTATTTTTAGACTAGCAGTCTAAAAATACACTCTGCCCATATGTCTAAAAATAGAGGTCCATCCTAATAAGTTATTGGTTTTTCAACTTGACAATTCAAAAGAAAAAAAGCAATGAGAGAATTGTGGTTGGAAAGTTGTTGCACTCAACATGGAGCTATAGAATGAGAGGTGGAGTGGGACATTGAAAAATGATAAAGAATATCTGCCACTTGCATTTGTTTTGATCCATGTTATTACATAATTGTTTGATGTATGATTTTACTACTCAATGTTCTGTATAAAGAAGGAGACTCCTCTCCCTTAGCTGTCCCTCTCATCTCTAGAATGAGGGAGATTAAAGCCTCATTTTGAGTGCCATAGTCGCTTAGACGAAATTCCTCTTGTAGCATCCTTCCTTTCTACATAAGCCTTGAAAGCACAACTGAAATTCTTGTAAATTCATGGAGTTTGGTAGCAAGCATGACTACCAAGGTCATCCCCAATGCACTTGAAGATTTCCTTCGACTAGAATTGTAACGACAACACTGAGAGTCTAACACATATCAAACTCACCCCCAATTTCTCCTTTTCTGGGTGAAAGAGTGGTGACCACCTCTTGAGTAGCACCAGGCTCATCTCTATATGCCAATTTTTTGACAGGACCCAATTTTCTCAGTCTGGTTGCGTGAAGATGACATGAGTGCAAACCAACCTCTTGTCATGGTAATATCTGCTAGCAACTGGTCTGATAAATGTCCCCAAATTTCCACAATCCAATGCTTCAGTCACCCAGGGGTATAATTTCGACCATGAACCCTTCAAACAAGCATAATACTCTTAGTAAATGTAGCTTGGGACATACTTATACCTTCTCTGAATACCAACAAACCCATGCACCTTGCTGCATTTTTTTTTTTTCTTCCCCCCCTCCCCCCCATTCTTTTTGCATGGTCTACCGGGTGTTGTTCGTCCTCTTCTGACTCATACTCATCCCAATCCGATGCTCTAATATTCTCAATACCAGGTTCCTGATGAGTGATGCCATCAAAACATCCTGAAGTGTGAGCTGTAGGAGCAAGTCGCTAACCTTGGGGATCTACTCCTAATGAGCATGGTACATTATTCCCAATATTTATGATGCCATATGTATCAGTCCCATGAATGCTCGCGTCCCCAACTACCACATAAGACACCACTTGTACATTTGTTGCAAGACCTTGTTGTTCAAGTTCCCAGTACTGTAACTTCGATGGTGATGGGATATTCAGGACAGGTTGAGCCTGATCCTCGTGTAGTTGAAGAAAGTTGGGATCTACCATTGCGCCTGGGTGGGAAAACCCTATGGAATTTAGGGAAACCTTCACATCATCCATCTCCAAGGTAAATGCGTCGACATGGACTTCCGGTTCATGGTGTATCACCGGTGAAACCCCAGTTTGATGTTGATGTGGCCGCTCAACCCAAACTTGGGAAGCCTCCATAGAATTAGAAGAATAATCCACAAGTTCCTCGTCAATACAAAATGATGTTCACATGTACTCCGTTATACTATCCCTATGTGATGGTGTGCACTGCACCCTTCGAGAGACAGTGGCCCAACTGAACAAAATGTTCACCTCCATCATTCGATCCCCTTACTAGATGCTCGAGAAAACCCGTGAGACCAAAATTTGCCAAACCGCTGCGGATAAATATAAACTAGGTGTACTGACCCTTGTTTGCTAGCGTTATGACCATTCCCTCACCCTGTTATCGCTCCGAGGTGCAGGTAAAAACCCATCTTCGCATTAGAAAAAACCTTAGGGTTAGACCACCATGGAAATTCCTCTCTGATTCTTCCTTATGATCTTCTCCAAACAAATTCCTTATTTCCATTTGATTTCTGTTCTATCTCCAATTTCTTATCTAATATTGGAGCATCTCCATATATTAGTTAGCCTTACTAAACCAAACATTTTATTAGAAATAATCATTAATCTTATAACATTACAACTTCTCTGCATTTTTTGACCACACACAACTTATTTTTATGTCACCATAATTCACCTCAATGTAACATGATTACATTAAAAAATCAACCAAAATCCCCTCAAATAATTTTTCATACACAAAAACAAACCTCATCTAATTAATTATTACCATGAGAAATACCTCCCTATTAACCCAAAGAAAACACTTACACATTTCATTTAATGGAATTTAATTCCAATTGAAAAAACAAAATCATTTCATTTAAGTTCCATTCAAGGTTTCTCCGCATTTCCGCTTTTCAAATATCAAAATTTGTTAATTTCCCTCGCATTCTAGGTTTTTGAAATATCAAAATTTGTTCATTTCCCTCGCATTCCAGGCTTTTTCCAGGAAAACAGGAGTAAGGTCGCCATGTCATAGCATTCTATTTCTCAAATATCAAAATTTATTCATTTCCCTGGCATTGCAGGGTTTTCCCAAGGAAGAAAGAGGAAGGTCACGGCCATGTTGTCGCAGGTTTGATTTGATACATTTGGTTGAATACAAGAAATTGGATTCTATGTTTCATTCTACGAAGGGATCTGCACAAGTTTCCCCACACTCCTATGTGATGGCCCATCCCCAACCCTCCATCACTCTTTACAACTTTAAAATACTTCTAGAGAAGTGCAAGAGGCACCCAAGAGGGTATATGTTCAATATTCCGCAAAGGCAGATGGAGCCGAAGGTATGGGTTGTGCCAAAGAAGACGATAGGTGTCTTTCCAACCTTGAAATCAATGAAGAAATTAAGTAGAAAAGAGAGAAAAAATGCGTTGGCTAAGACAAGGAAATAAAATGTCCCAAGACTGTAGGAGGTCACCATCTAGATGCTCTGCCACAGGTCGATTGTGATGATCTAGTCGTCTCTATAAGTGTCAGAGACACAAAAAAGGCCTTGAATTTTCATGTACCACAGGGTTCGAAGAGTTCAAGAGCAATGAAATTAGATGCCGAGGAAATGGATGTGAGCTCATATAAGCAGGATTGAGGCTCTGTGCCAGAGGAGCAGAGGAGAAGTTTCCAGAGGATACTAAACGGATTCAAGGGGTAGGTAACTACATTTTATTTTTATTGTTTAATTATAAGAATTAATTCAAGAAACTTGCCCATGAGTGACTTCCATTGGCTTAGGTGAAAAGTCTGGATGGTAATTTTTCTACCAAAATCGCCTCGTGCTTTCCTGTTATGCCATTTAGGTGGCGCAAAAAACAATGATAGTGAAGCTTGGTGGTTGGGTTAAACTATGCTGACCTAACTAGTGAACCAATGCCTTATTGGTGGCATATTTAGAGATTTTCACTTTTGAAATAACTAATAGCTTGCCATATGTCATTCAATAGAACAATTTAGTTTGGAGGTCGATATTCCCAAGTAAATTTTCGTTAAAAATACGATGGGAAATGAATCGAAGATTCGATCTACCCCTGACCGATGGACTTCTCTACCCTGTGCTACATACCCATTTGATGACAGGCAACACTGTTCAAATCAATGTTAGTAGAGGCCTGACTAGTATAGCTCTTTTCCATTCAGTTCTTGTTCCTATTATCATTTCTATTCCTCTGTTGGGATTACACTTCTACAACACCACCAGTTTTTAAGTGCATGATATTGCAGGGAGATGGGTGGGTTCAAGTTGCTTATCCGTCAAAATTCTGTAGTCACTATTCTAGTTTTGTTTTGTTTCTGGTTATGTTTATATTTCCTATTTCTAGTAAAGTAGGTTTTGTATCTCCAAAACTCAAATTTATAGTGGTAATGTACACCGTCAGGGAGGTGATTTACGCTTATTATTCCCCAGAAACCCTGAGTCCTATTTCTTGTTCTATTCACCATGTAGTCATGTCTCTTGTTTTGTTTATGTTTTACCCTTTTTGGTAAAATACCTTTAGACTGTGGATTGATATTTTAATAATGCCATAACAAATTTCCTATGAATATAAGGCAAAGTAATGCACAGGACTTGAGTAGGTCATGAAATGTTCAAATAGAAAAATTGTCTTTAACGTTGGTGTAGCCCTAATCGTTTTGGGTGAAAATGCAAATATCTTGATTCAATTTTTCTTAAAATTATGTTATCGAACTTACATTTACCATTTTACATATATGGAAAAACCTTAGCACTACCAAGTAAGTTCATGCAAGCTCTTCACTTTACAATCTATTTTTGCTGGTTTGACCTAACAACATTTTTCTTACAATTATAAAACCTTAATCTTTGTTTTTTTATAAAAAGGCTATACCTTACTTCTAGTTTCTAAAAGCGCGGTATGCTGGGGATATGATGTAAAAGCAAAGATGGGAATGTGCCTTTTTATAATCTATTGTGTGGGTTTTTTAAGCCATTGCACAACCTTGCAATAGGTTACTCATTATCAATTTCTCCTTGTTGTCAACTTGTCGCTCTCAGAGATGAAGTCTTCATTATTTTTGTTGAATCTTGTGTCATGAGTGATCTCCTTCTTAGAGTCTCCTATCTTGGAGCTCTCACTTTTACTGCAGAATCTTCATTCTCATACCCTCTTACTCTCCCCTACTTCCCTGTACATTTGTATATTCTATATTACATTTTGTTCCCATGATCAAGAATAATGGGCGTCCATGTAAAATGAAGGCAACACTCAGGACAAAATAAAGAAAAGAAATAATGGTATACTAATTCATCTGAATTCTCTACTATACAATTTTTTTAATAAGGTATGGCAATTTTATTGTTGTAACTAGGTCGATATGCTTCCATGCACCATTGTCCTGGTGTGCAATTTCTGTACAATGGCAACTAATAGAAAATGCTCCATAGCCAACTTGTTCCGAAGGACATGAATCCACAACCTCGTTTGTAAGGTGTTATCATTACCAAGGCTATAGAAGTACCTTCATACTGCTGATAAATGTTAAAAGGATTAAAAATATCTTGGCCATAGCTTTCTAGTCATGGTTTACATGAAGTTTACCTCTACCTCTTCCCTCATCTGAGGGACAACTCATTATCCACAATTCTAACAAGGCAATAGGATTTTTCAGTATTTATCCTGTCTTCAACATTGTTTCTTTACCATGCCATTTCAATTAGGTCTAGTTCTCAAGTCACGCAGAATGATTTTGAGGTATAATCAATCTTCCATTTTTTAACAATCTGCTATTCTGGAAAAGAATATGGTAACAATGAGTGTAATATTTTTTTTTATAGATAGCTTTATAATGCCAATGGTCCACTTCCCAGAGAACATTGAGATGAGAAAAATCATTGGAAACCATTTTCCACAAGGTGTTAGATGGAGTCCCAGTGGGATGATTTTAAAAAAGATATCAAGCAACCTATATGTTTAACAAAAGTGAAAGTTAATGAAGGCCTGCACTTTATTTCCAACGATTTTGGTTTAAATGGAAGAAGTTGACCAGAGGAACTTTCCTTCCACAAATAACACCATTGCTGTTTGAAAAAATGAAATGCAAGAAGTTGACGAGAGGAACTTTCGTTCCACAAATAACAGCATTGCTGTTTGGTAAAAACAAAAATCGTTTGTAAGAGGAACACAAATGAAATAAAAAGGAGAAGAAAGATTTAGAATCTTTACATGATCCTTTACTCTTTCTTAAGAAGTGCCTTCTGTGAAATTTTTCGTTGTTTTTTGAGTCTCGTATGGAATCGTTCTGGCATCAAGATGTGTTTTTAGTATGATCTGGAAAAGGGAAGAATAATGTAAATGTGCATTGGTCATCAGAGGTTTGTGATTGGAATTTCGAAGTTCAGCCAGGAAGGATGTTATAGATTCTCATGGTATGGATTCATAAGAATTTTCCTTAGCGAAAAGCTTCTGCTATATTCTTGTACTGTGTCATCACATGTATAGGCTTCTTGTATCACACTGTTTAGATTTGTGAAACTGTTAAGGTCTTAAAGTACCTAATTGCATGTTCAAAAAGTTTGGTTTGTAAATACTCGTAAATTATTCCATATGTAGCCAATATCGCCAAAATGGTGGGCTAGAGAACAAATTATCCTGCTTATTGTGAACGAGGAAGTATACTGTAGTATTTCCCTATCTTATATCGTCCACTCCTTAGAATCCCCTCGAACAGAAGGGAATTTTCTATGGTCTATCAGGTGGAACAATTATGAATGTCAGTTGAAATGTAGCGTCAGTTATTCTATCACTTCTGGAAACACAGGAAGACACTGTTATTGCAACAGTCACTAGTATGACATTTAAATGGAACCCCTTCCTTGGTGGCATTCAATGCTTGAAATTTTTGTGGTAATGGTTCATCTAAATTGTTTTATATATTATATTCTGAATGTTATTTTTTCAGATTCGAGGAACAAATTCTGATCTCATTTTTGTTACTTATTTACATTTTGTTAAAAGTATTCCAACATCGATCTGAATTTTTATGTAGTATTTAAAAAGGGAAGAAAATTACTATTTCCACTGCCATGTGAAAAAAAAATAAAACAGCTCTGGCGAAAACCAAATATCTCCTTTAAAATTAGATGGAACATTAAAATAAAATCCTTACTAAAATAAAGGAACTTTCCCTCTCCTTGAAAACTAAGTATCGACAACTAAGTATCTCATTTAAAAGTAGATGGAACATTAAATTAAAGCAAATGTTCCTAACTTTCTTTCCTAAAATTCACCTCATGTCATTGCTAGAGAAATGAAAGTGGGTTATATTAATGAAAATATTCTTATTTCTTATTTCTATTTTGTTTTCTACCATATCAATCTTCTTGTCATGTTCTCAACAATCAAGGATCACAAAAGAAAAGTTATATTAATAATGAAAACCATTTATTAATAAATATCTTGAATTGATAAAGATATTTCAAGAATTTCTTATCAGGGAACTAAAGCAACTTGTCTACCACATCATGTTGGAATTTGGTCTCAATTGTATACGGCTATGATAACCAAACATCATAATTTATTCCTTCAATGCCATGCCAGTTACACCTATCTTTTCAAATAAACTTTGATGCTTGTACTTTGTCTCAAACAACCTAGAATTCCCAAAGTACCTAGACTTTAAAAATATCAATTTCCTAAATCATCCGAATCATTTTGTTTGGTTCCCCTTCCTCGCCCCTCACTCACTCATATCTCAATGGTCAACAACAACGGTTGGATTTTAGTTCCCTCATCACCATTGATCATTCTGAGTCCATGAAGATTGGAATGTGGCCATGTATCTTGGGAGCAATTGGAGGACCGAGTAGAAGAAAGTGGACCCTACAAATTCATTCATGTGAGTTAACAACTCTGTCTCTTATCACCATAGAGCACTCCAAGTGTTTGGAATGCCAAGCCCAATGGCTATCCTAATGAAAGGTCCTTATCATGGCCCTTGTGAACACAAGGCACCTCCATGGCCTCCACATCAAAGGAATCCACTCTCTTAGTCTTACAAATGAGCCTGTGCCTCCTTTTGTGTCCAGTATGATCATCATCAACAAACCACTTTGGGGATTCTCCTTCCATTTCACTGCCATCAACCCACCTGGACTCTAATGACAACAAATACATTGAGCTCTCACTAATCCCATCCCTTTCTTGCTCATCCATCCCATAGATTGATATGATAATGGAGTTGACAATGACAAGAATGATACAGAAAAGAGAAATCAATAAAAACTTAGGAGAATCCCCACAACTGTTTATAAAAAAAGCACAAGTTTATCATCCAGAGAAGCAATCTCTGCATTCAAAGACCACAATCCAGTAAAAGAAAGAGCTCAATCTCTTCGACCCACATCGTAACATTGCATCCCAGATCTAGATTTCCATTGAAACCCTAAAAATCCTCATACCCAAATGATTTTTCCCAATGGTTTCTATGAATATGTTACCATCCCTTGATCATAGCGGTTTTCCAATTCTTCCATCAGAAAAATTCTCTGAGGTCATGTTAATACCAATACAATTATACAAAGCGATAACCAACAATTAAGAAACAAAATCAACACAGTCGAATCTCAGCAAAAGCAATATATGTTATGAAGATGATAAGCTTGTGGAAGATGTTCATTGTAGTTTCAATTGATTATTGAATATGATATCATAAATAATTTAAATTGATTTAGGTGATAATGGCTTCATCCTAGACCATGTTAAAACATTAATGCTAAATCATAGATAAAATTTTAGCCCTTTTTTTTTGTGTGAACTCAAGTATGACCTTTACTATTAACAAATCATGAAATTATTTACAAACACAGGATTCCACCATCCGCCCATAGGGAAACCAGATGGGGAAAACACCAAAAACTGATACGAACACAGAAATCCGCCATCCGCCCATAGGGAAACCAGATGGGGAAAACATCAAAATTTGAGTTTGACAACCTCACAATTACAAAACGGTTCTGAAACAGTGAACACTAAACCATCTACCAGCACTCCTGAAATATAACATTTACATCTATTACAAGCTACGTATCAGCGTCTAAAATATTACTACCGATCTTAAACATATCAAAAAAGACAGAGCAAGAAGACGAATCAATCGTCCAAAATCTCCACTTCCACTTCTTCCTTGCCATGCGCCTTAGATAGCAGTTTCAGTTTACGTTTGATATCCTCCAATTTCCTACCCTAAATCAGTAGCGCAGAATGCAGGCTCCTCATTTCTCCTTTCAGGCTTGGATAACCTTGCGCAATCTCTGTCATTTCCTCCACAATTTACTCCATAGCCTTGGTGAGCAAGCACTTCATAACCCAAAAAATATGTAGCGCCTGTTTGTACTGGGAGAGGTGGCCTCTGGTATTACCTGGGTTCGGGAGGAGAGAGCACCAGTCATACATCTCTGGGTCAGCGGCCTCCTCCAAAACACTTTTTTCCATGTTCTTGATGATTTTCCTTATATCCTCATTCGCCTCTCTGTTATACACATTTTCAGCCTCCCTGACCGACTGGTCCACTGTTCTGCGCCCTCTTTTCCACTGGAAGGAAGCCTGAATGACATTTTTGGCTCTCTCAACCTCCCTGGGTACGCGACCTCTGCCACCTCTGCGTTTCCCCCTTTTGGGGTGGGTATCCTGCCTATTGCTTTGGCTTCCTTGGCCAACTTCGAACCTCCCTTGTGCTCTGTTTTCACTCTGCCCTTTTCTCGGCTCGCCTTCTCCATTCACTCTTTCTTCCTCTGTCCTCTCCTGAAAATTCCTCCTAATCCTTCCCTCATTCTCTGCAACCCACTGATAATTCTCCGCTCCCTGCGTTCTGTCATCCTCCTGGCTTTTTCGGATACCCTGACTTCTGGTAGTTCTCCCTTCCTCCTCCTTATCAGCCCTTACCCTTTTACCACCCTCCGCCATTGTCGATTGCATGAGCTGGGAACAAAGTTCCTTTACCTTACCTCCCGACACAACTATCTCTGCCAACTTGCAAGCTCTTAATTTATGAACCTCGCTGTCTTTATCGGCGTTTCTTGCATGCATGCCACCTCGACTACCCATACTCAGCACTACGCTGCCACTTCCTTTCCTTCCACCTACCATAATTGAGATGGAGGCCTGTCTCAGGATCCTATCTCCTCTAGAAGCGTTCCCAACACCCTCGCCCATGATTGCCCTAGGGTGAGGTGCATACTGCAGTCGTCTTCCCACCATCATCACGCTGCATTCGATCCTTTTAGCCACCCCGATCGGGGAAAATTTTAGCCCTTTTTATATAACATTAATTATGTTAATTGTGTAACAATTTACGAGTTAAAGTGTTAATTGTTTATTAATTTATAAATTAATGAAATATAAGTGATGGCTTTAGAGACCAGGAAATATCTCCAAAGAAATTAGCCATTTTTGTGAGAGTGTTTTTTGCTTCCTAGTTAAATTACAAATATAAAATCTAATAGTATATAACATTTTTTTATGAATTTTTCCCACAAATTTTGTTAATCATATAGCATTTGTTTTATGAATTTTTCTCACAAATTTTGTTAATATGTTCATTTATATTCTTTACATTTAGTTATTTTCTAATATTTTTTTCAATACTCTAATTTATGTTCTCTCCATGTGATTTTTCTCAGTTGGTAACAAACATCGTATTAAAAACTCACAATGATGTGATAGTGTGTGCTATTGTATCTCAAACTATTCCCTCGCCTTTTAGATGTAAACACTCTTAAAATTATCATTTTCAAATTTCCTATAAATATGAACCTTTTTAACTATATAAATAAACCATTAAATTGTTATGAGTAAGATATATGAAATAAAAATTCTTAATTTCTTTTTTTTTTATTATGCAAAGCCAAATTATGTTCAATTGTGAAAATTTAGATTTTAAATTGTTAAAGATTTTTTATATAAAGCTAACCTCTCCCAACGCCAAAACTAACTTAAATAAATCTCCTATATCATAAATATTCTAAAAAGGTGAGATTTTTATTTTTTTTCACTTTAGTGTTTTGCCAAATATTGAGAAAATGCAAAACATAATATATATGTTAAAGAAGAAACATATTATATATCTTCAAGGAGAAAGATATAATGGTAATGCAAAGTTTTAAAAGGTATGAGACCCTTGGGCTTATTGGATGGTATATAAATTTTTTTACACCTTTTTAATGAGATATGGGAGGAAAACATGTTAAGGATTTTTAATAAATATAAACTTTTCAAAATGATGCTAGTTATGTGTGATGCTTTTTTCATTGTTTGTGATTATTAAAAATGAAACTTAATGTTTTTTCATTAGTGCATACATATTTTATTATATAATTGCATATAGAAAAATCATTCCAGAGTCGATAGGAATAAAAGTGAAGAATTTATGGTCCAACATTATATTTGAGGGAGATGTTCAAGGATGATGTTTGAATTTTGTTTTTGCATTTTAAGACACTTGGAGGAAATATTAGGAGGGACTTTGAGAAAGGATTGTCCTTAATTTTTGAAAATGGAGTTGTTCCTTTCCATCCATATGCCCTAGGTGACAATCAAAGGGAGAGCTCATATGTTTTTTGGATGTTTCCTTTATAGCCATTTTTTTACACATATCCATAGAGTCCCCATGCCATTGATGTGAGTTACCAATAGATCTCTGAATTTCAAGATATACTCTGATAGTGAAAGGGAAATTTATGAAGAGATGTGGGATGTCCTCAACATGTTCCATGCAAAGTAGGCATCTACTTAGCACGAAGAAAAACTTTTTTTGTAAGATATCCCATGTTGGCACTTTGTTTTTAAGGAGAAACCACATGAATAATTTAGTTTTAGGAAGATAGTTTTGATTCTAAATATTTTTAACCCACCAGGGAGGAGGGTAAGCCCAAGGTTAATGGGCTAAAGACAAATAACCAAACTTAGGATTGTAGCTACTTGAGGGGGTGTTTGACCTAACTAGAGTGTCTTTAGAATTTGAGAGAGATACCAGATTATAAATAAGAGTTTCAATATATTTGTTC
>APFE030345993.1:194520-217043 GCA_000404065.3 Pinus taeda | reverse complement strand
CTAGATTTGTTTCTAGCATAGACCTGGTCATTGTAAGGTAAAACAACTTTAGTGTAAGGTAAAACACAAACAAAAGCAACGTTAGGGAAAACAAAAGCACAAACAAAACATTGTATGGTAAAACAAATCCAACACATTGTAGGTTAAACAAATTTAGTGCACGCTATATTTGTTTCTATCAAAAACACAAGAATCGTAAGGTAAAACAAATCTAGTGTAAAGAAAATGCAAAATAATTGTAGGGTAAAACAAAAGCACAAACACAAGCTTTGAAGGGTAAAGCAAATCTAGTGTGTGCTAGATTTTTTTTTAGCACAAACACGAACATTGCAAAGTAAAACAAATCTAACATGCATTAAATTTCCTTTTAGCACAACACATGTATTGCAAAGTAAAACAAATTGGGCATGCCACTAGATTTTATTTTCGCACAAACACAAGAACAATGTATGCGTTAGATTTATTTCACCTTGCATTTTGCTTTTGTTTCTACTAGAAGGAAATCTTGGATGCACTGGATTAGTTTTGCATTGGAATGTTGTTATTGAGATCATACGTGTGTCTGTGATAGAAGTTAATATGGCACTCACTATAATTGTTTCACCCTACAATATTGTTATTTACTTATGTTTGTGCTATAAGGAAATATTACACATGTTAGGTTTATTTCACCTTGTAGTGTTGTTATTGGCAATGTACTTGTGTTTGATTTAGTAGGAAATCTACAATGTTTTGGACTTCTTTTGCTCTAAGGAAATCTACAATGTGTTGGACTTCTTTTGCTCTATAATGTTGTTGTTGGCAATATGTTTGTGATAGAATTAAATTTAACACACATATTACAAGGACTATGCCATGTAGAAAATACAATCTTTGTCCAATGTTGGAGTTTATGAATAAATATATTATTGAAGTATGTTGTGCTTTTGCTTTCAATGCACAAATATGCAACTATAAAGTGACAAGCACAATCTTTTTAGAAACATGTATTATTTTTCTTTCCTCTCTAATATATAGCTATGAACTTACAAAATCAATTTCACTATTTTCTAGATGCATAAGGTCATTTTTTCTTCATCAACACACATATTTGACAAAACTAAAATTTACACTTTTCGAGGACCTAGAGGTTAACATCCCTGTGTATTCATCCTAAATAGTATGTCGTCTTTTATGTAATGGTATCAAGTCCTAACATTGGAACTAATGTTTTGAAATGTAATTTCAAAACTTTCAAAATAAAAATGGGAATTTTTTGTTACTAGAATTTTTATTTGGAAGAAAACTTCTAGAATGACTTCCAAATATCAAGTTTATACATCAAATATCCTCACTAAGGGAGATATAAACACAATTTCTTCTTCACTTAGGTCTTTTTAAAATCTTAAGTAGCATCAATTTTGGACATTCTTTGATGTTCTGAAGGACAATGTTGTAGTTCTCCAACAAGTTCTACAATTTTCTTAGGAACATTATTTATACACATACATCAATAATAAAAGTGCCATTTCCAAAGTTAAATAGGAACTTGGTACTTTGATATGAGTTAATTTCTATCATTCTATAATGCTACCTAGATATCTATTGTTAAGACTTCACACGCACAACACACATATGTAGAGTATATTTTGGTAGCAAGGACTAAATGACGGGGAACAATGTTTTAGTAAATACAAAATAGCTACCATAATATCCTATATTATTTCATCCATATTATTTTTTTGAAAGTTATGTTTTGACTAAAATATAAAATCACACTTTACATGGTTTAAACTTAATTACAAACTATTGATTTTTTACATAATGAGTAAGAATTACAATGGAAAAAGTAAATTTGACAAAAGGAGAATACGTTGACATCTTAATTAGTGGTAAAGTTATTGGGTTTGGAACGGTTGAATCTACATAATTTGGAACTTTTTATGCATGAGAAAGGGTTAATGTATACTATGATACAATGTTGATAATTGATGTCACTCAAGCACATTTGATTGTGGACGATGTTGACGAAGGGGATACTCATCAATGGAAGATCATGGGTTTGAGTCCTAAGATAGGTAAATCAAAATCATGAAGCATGTGTTAAGTATTATCTAGAGTATGCTAAATGTTTTGTTTGAGAAAATACTAAGCTTATTTACTTTCTTTTACAGGTGCAAATGGTTCTTCTACATTTTCTCTTGGAAGAAAGGTAGATCATTAGCAAGATGGAGTGAAAGTGGTTAGATCATTACCAAGATTGAGTGAAAGTGGGTCAGGGCTCCACATTCATTACAAAGATGGGGTATAAAGTGCATGGAAAGATGGTAAATAAAAGATGCATAATGGTTAGAATTGAGGTGTTAAAACATGATGCGTCTATACCACACCCAACAGGATTTGAGTATACACTATAAGGAAATCTTACATGTGTTAGATTTATTTTACCTTGTAGTGTTGTTATTGGCAATGTGATTGTGCTTGATTTAGTAGGAAATGTACATTGTTTTGGACTTATTTTGCTCTAAGGAAATCTACAATGTGTTGGACATATTTTGCTCTATAATGTTGTTGTTAGCAATATGTTTGTACTTGTGATAGAATTAAATTTAACAGACATATTATAGGGACTATGCCATGTAGAAAATACAATTTTTGTCCAATGTTGGATCTTATGAATAAATATATTATTGAAGTATGTTGTTCTTTTGCTTTCAATGCACAAATATGCAACTATAAAGTGACAAGCACAATTTTTTTAGCAATATGTATTATTTGTCTTTCCTCTCTAATATATAGCTATGAAGTTACAAAATCAATTTCACTAATTTCTAGATGCATAAGGTCATTTTTTCTTCATCAACGCAAATATTTGACAAAACTAAAATTTACACTTTTCAGGGACCTAGAGGTTAACATCCCTATGTATTCATCCTAAATAATATGTCCTCAAATATTTAATGGTAGGAAGTCCTAACATTGGAACTTATATTTTGAAATGTAATTTTTAAACTTTCAAAATAAAAATGAGAATTATCTAGTACTAGAATTTTTATTTGGAAGAAAACTTCTAGAATGACTTCCAAATATTAAGTTTATACATAAAATATCTTCACTAAGTGAGATATAAACAATTTTTGCTTCACTTAGGTCTTTTTAAAATCTTAAGTAGCATCAATTTTGGACATTCTTTGATGTTCCTGGGGACCATGTTGTAGTTCTCCAACAAGTTCTACAATTTTCTTAGGAATATTATTTGTACACATAAATCAATAATACAAGTGCCATTTCCAAAGTTAAATAGGAACTTCGTTGTTTGATATGAGTTAATATCTATCATTCTATAATGCTACCTAGATATCTAATTGTTAGGACTTCACACACAGAACACAAATATGTAAAGTACATTTTTGTATCAAGCACTCAATGACGGGGAACAATGTTTTAGTAAATACGAAATAGCTACCATAATATCCTAATTTATTTCATCCATATTCTTTTTTTGGAAGTTGTGTTTTGACTAATATATCAGATCAAACTTTACATGGTTTAACCTTAATTACAAACTATTGATTTTTTACAGAATTAGTAAGAATTATAATCGAAAATGTAAATTTGACAAAAGGAGAATACTATGACATCTTAATTAGTGGTCAAGTTATTAGGCTCAGAAGGATTGAATCTACATAATTTGGAACTCTTTATGCATGAGAAAGTGTTAATTTAGACTATGATACAATGTTGCTAATTGATGTCACTCAACCACATTTGATTGTGGGGGATGTTGACTAAGGGGACATTCATCAATGGAAGATCATGGGTTTGAGATCCAAGATAGGTAAATCAAAATCTTGAAGCATGCGTTAAATATTATCTAAAGTACTAAATGTTTTGTTTGAGAAAATACTAAGCTTATTTACTTTTTTTTATAGGTGCAAATGGTTCTTCTGCATTTTCTCTTGGAAGCAAGTTACATCATTAGCAAGATGGAGTGAGAGTGGGCCAGGGCTCCATATTCAATACAAAGATGGGGTATAAAGTGAATGGAAAGACGTTAAATAAATGATGCATAATGGTTGGAATTGAGGTGTTAAAACATGATGCATCTATACCACATCCAACAGGGTTTAAGTATACATTAGGGGGTGTATTGGAATCTTATCAGATTTAGCTAGAATCAGGTTGGAACCTCACTATCATGATCATGCCATAAATATTCCCCAAGATAGGTTTACCTTTATATGCACAAAGGTTTATCTTACACATGATTTTAAAGCAACAAGCATGTGCATTGCCAAAGGAATAATTGTTAATCACCGTGAGGATGACATGGCTGAGGGTAAAAGACTATGTGAAATGGAATTTGGTGTTTCTAAGGAAGAGATAGAAATTGCCAAATATGTAGGATTGGGAATAAGTATGAATATTTCTTGATTAGATCTTTGGGAAATTTCTAGAAAGTCTCTTCCAAAAAACATTAATTTCCAAATATAAATAAATTTCTCGATCTACTTGAAAAAATATCTTGAGATTAGGTGGAGATGATTCATGAATGTAATTTTGTCTTTTGAATGATCTATTAATATATTTCAGAAATAATTTTCAATGTTTGTTGTATATCAAATATTCCATTTTTATTATTTTTTGAGGATTTTTATATTATTTAGTACACATGAAAATTTTGGTTCAACTTCAATGTAATCATGCGACCATACTTTATGCAAATTACATGGCACTTTCACTCAATTTTTACTTTCAATTTTTTTTTATTTTTTATTTTAACTAACATAACTTCTTACTATATCAAATGCACATAATCAAATTCAATAATTCACTTAAAAACAATAACTTTTACACTCGGTATATTAAAACAATATTGGAGTAGCTACTTTAATATAAATCATTTAAACACTTAATGAATAAATGATAAACAATTGAAATATAGTTTGAAATACGATTTCCTGAATATTTCTTCTCATATTTGATATAAATCAAATAAGTCTATTCTATCACGTTCTAAGTCCAAGAGTGAATATGGTCTCTTGGACCTTTCTAGGGCATAAAGTTATTATTCATAATTTTTTAGAGTTTTATTTCTATGCTCAAAAAAAAATTAAGAGAAGTATTTCAAGATGAACATAGTTTTCTTGAGTTAAATGGTTAAGAAAGTTGGTAGTGTCACATATATTTTAAAATGTTGATGCAATGTGAGTAGGAGTTAGAAAATCCAATACAACTTAGTCTTTTTCATATTCAACCCTCTTAGCGTTACAAAGGTGACATACACTTTTCTCCCATGATGTTTTTGGAATTTACCAGTTATGCTTAGTTTCACTATGGTGATCATGAGAGTTTGTTTTTATTTTAAGAATGTTTATTTTCTTCTTTACACTACTCAAAACAAAGTCTAGATACTTCTAGCTTTCAAGGTTTGGGTTGATCACCTCCTTAATATAATATCTTAGCTTCTTTTTACCCTCTAACCCATTATCACCCTTCTATTTAATAATAATTTAATTTTGATGCAATAATATCTTTAATATTAATATCTTTATTCTGCAAATGATCTCCACATTTATCTCCCAATATCCTAGCCAAACTTGTTCATCCTTATGCCACCCTCACTTGAATTTAAGGTGGTTTTGCCTGGAGTTACAAGCAATTTTATGAAACCTCTTGTCTTCTGTGTTATTTAACTTTTTATACATAAGATATCGATGTCATGTGGCCAATGGGAGAAAGATATGCTTCAATGAAGAGAATCTGATATTAGGCCATATTTCCTTAAATCTCTACATAAACAAAATAAGTTACTATAACAATAATTGAAATTGTTTTAAATTATAGCAATAACAAAATTGGTATTATGCATTTAATAGTTTTATAAATCTGACACTCTAAAATGGTACCATCTCGTAAGCTCACTATAATAAGTCTATCTATATAGGATAATCGCCATAATATCAAAGATAACTAACATATAGGTTAGTAATAGTATCAATTATTGATTATTATTAATGTCGTTATATACCTTTATATGCGAATTATTTTTTGAAAAACTTATTTCTTATGTAGTTTTTGATCATTAAGTTAATATAAGACAATAAATTAGACATAAATTATGTTGTTATAATTTCTATTTTATAATTGGTTTTCATTGTTAAAAGAATAAATTTAAACATAATATGAGTCTTATATAACATTTTCCGTTGTCGATTATAAAATGTTATTTACCTCCTAATATAATAAAATGTGGTACTCAATGCAATTTTTTTAACTAATAGTAGTATCTAAAATTAAAATTATTACAGTAACAAACATCTTACTAGTATAATTCTATCATTAAATAAATTTTATTGACACTTTAAAATTGTGTCAACCTTCTATTAGAATATTATCTCAACACATAGTGTGGTATATAATATATCAAATTATAATAATTAGTTAATAATATTAACATATAAAATATTATTTTCATCAAATAATATTAATCAAATATTTAATATGAACCATAACCAAGTCTAAGATTAAGACATCAATGATTTGCCTCTATAAGTTTGTATAAATTTGTTTCATGGAGTTTATCATGACAATTTTATCACAACACATGGTGAGATTTTGGATCAAATGATGGAAAATAATAGTGGAGTCCCAAGGGATAGACCTTGTAGAAGGCCGTAGGCCTTTGCTTGATTATTAGTTGTTTTGTCCAAGCCTCCCCAAAAATTGGATTTCTAGTTTATCATAAGGGTGCAAAATCACCTCCATTATTAATTATTAATTAATTAATTAAATTAGTTTCTTAGTTATTTAATAATATTTTATTAATTTATAAATTACTTAATAATAATTACTAAATTATTATTAATAGTTAATAATAAATAGTTATTAATCATAATAACTATTAATAATTTACAAATAGTACTAATTAATTAAAAATTAATAATGATAAATTTTCAACGAAAAAATGAATAATAATAATTAACAATAACTTATTATTCATTAAGACATGTAATATTTTCTTCTGCAAGTTTATGTCAATCTCTGTTATATAGTTTATTATCATAATTTTATCACAAAAATAGTGAATATATTCTTTCAAAGTAGTGAATTAAGCAATTTTCTAATTTCTCATTTTGGAAAAACTCAATCTAGTTAAAGTAAAAAAATTCTAGATCCACTATATAATTCCAATTTTAATGAAATATGTGTTAAATTGAAAAGTTTCATTTAGTCTTCCCATCTATTTTGAAAAAGAAATTGTCGAAATGTCATTTTGAGTAAAATATTTCTGATCTTTACTACATGTAGTTTTCCATTTTGGCATTTTTTTCACACTAAGGAGAATGAAAAAGCAAATACATACATTTGAATTTGCATTTAGTTTGTGTGCGAAAAATGATTTTGGGAAAGTGCATTAGTGTGTTCTCTTTGCTATTTGTTTGAAAGAATCATAATTTTCTTTCCCTAGTAGCTAGGATTTTCATTGCTCAAAATAAACAATGATTGTTTATCATTGTAGATTGAATTTTAGGAATTTTAAATCAACATCACACGGTGAACCATTGAAAGGCAAACTTTAAACAAGATCAACTCTAAAATAAATCTCAATGAACCTAAAAACACTTTATAACTTAACACAACACATCTAAAGGTCTAGGCTAGAGACATGTTCCGACGTTGTAAAAACTAGTAACTATCATTTTCATCGAAGGTTGGGTGATTCCTCCTCCTTGATACGACAAGTGCTAGCATGGACTTGTGCTCCCCATACCATCGCGTATATATTGGGAGACCAAAATAGGCTTATATCCTTTATCCATAGGAAGTAGTGTCTATCGCCCTATCGATTGCAATGCACTGACCACAACATTCAGAAAGATTGACTTTTGTACATAAGTCCTTGGAAATTTGTCTTTAATTTGTCGACAAGGTGTATATTGTAGTTTTGCAATTGGTTCGGTAATCCCTTTGTCTAGATTTTCCAGAGTACTCACTTTCGTTCCTTTTCGACACTTTAAAAGAAAAGGTCCATCTAAGCACTTGTCACTTCAGCCTCATTAAAAATCGAAGGGAACTAGAGTCATCTTTAGCTTTTTCTCGACTCTTAAAAACTGAATAAGCAAAGTTGTGTCAAAGCATCATTAAAATTTATGGAGTTCGGAATAACATCCTTGTTCCTTAGTTGACCTTAGGTTGAGATATATGGAGACAAATCCAGGATCCACCAATCAGGGAATCCCTTTTGAAAGGACTTCTAGTCCTTTTTCTTCTTGGGGAAATGTTGGTGCTCTATATATGGCTACATTGTCCCTTCCGAGAATTACAATTGGCCTGCCACTATGGTTCAAAATCCTGCATTTCTACTGCATTCGAATTAGCATCTAGTTGATATTGAAGTTGACCCTTCGACTTCTTCTTCATTTGTTTCTCCCTCCCCTTCTTCCTCTTTTCTTGGTGAAAGTAGCGATGCTAGTAACCATGTGATTGAGAATAAGAAGAAAGGGAAGCAGAAGCCAATTCACCAAGGGGGCAACGATGCATCATCTGGTGAAAATCCACACACTAGACTTTTAAAACCTAGATTTCCATGCATAATTTGTAGAGGAGACCATTTTCATCAATATTGTCTGTCCTTTCCTCAGATCTTGAGAGAATGGTCCCCCCATTCTCACCATACGGTGTCATCAACCTCTGGTGATCATGTTGATAGCATACCATCAGCTAGTAATGGTGAAGTTCATGGACAAAAAGGAAAGGTCAAAGTTCCATGCATGTTATGTGAAGGGAACCACACCCTTCACCATTGTCCTTTTTTGGATGAAGCCAAAAGAGTATTGGATAACCGTCCTACTTCACCATAGTGACTTCCAACTGGCTATCAGAAACTCAAACCTAGTCCTTTACTAGTTGAACAACCGACTGACTTAAATCAACCATTGGTCGAAACCACTCACTCTAAAAGTGAATATCATGAGTCTATACCCAACCAAAGTCAATAGGTCGAGTCATACCATCCCTGAAGAAAATTAAAACAATATCGTTCAAATTCTTTTTGTTACTTCAGATTCCAATGAACTTGGGGTAATCCACCCATTCCTTCAAAACAGGAGGAAAATACCCCATTTCTCATGAATCAAGGGGTTATTTCTTTCGTTTATTTGGTACCCCCTCGAAGCAGTCTAGTCACTTCCTTTGATTGGAATCAACTAGAAAGATCTTGCCTTCCTTCTTACGTACCTTTCTGTGTCATAGTACAAATTTACAAAATGATCATGTCTGGCACTATCATAGATGAAGGGGCATCAGTGAGTATCCTTTCCTCAACTACTTGGGAAGTGCTTGGCTCACCATCGCTTATGCTTGTTACACAGAATCTGTTAGGCTTTAACAAAGGAACCAGTTGACTGTTAGGGATCCTTCCTAAGTTATCGATCAATTTGAGAAGGAAAATTGTTCACCTAAACGTGATGGTAGTCCCAAGACCATTAGATTACAATATACTCCTTGGACATGACTATGTTTATAACATGGAGGTTATCGTTTTGACACTCTTCCGAGTGATGTGTTTCCCACATGAAAGAAAAATTTTCATTGTTGACCAGCTTTCATTTCCTGGTTCAAGCACAGCTCCAAGTGAAACATCATCCCTAAATGGTCCTTTTCCATTGAGAATGTCTCTTCAACCTTCATTCCATCCACCTGATTGTGGAGGTAGTCTGGTGAATGTAATGAAGCTTAGGGTGCATGCACCCTTGTCTATTTTGCAGATGAATGCAACTGAGAATATATGTTTCCCTGCAGGTTATGTGATTGGTCAGAGACACCATTCACCTTTGTTTATTCTGCGGAAAAAGCCAAGGAAGTGTTTTGTCTATTCTGCAGATGAAACCATCCTACCATATGAGTTCCCCTGTTGGTTATGTGATTGGTTTGGCACACCATTCACCTTTGGCTATTCTGTAGACGAAGCCAAGGAAGTGTTTTGTCTATTCTGCAGACAAAACCACCCTACATAACCATAGTAGTTCCCATATGGTTAAAGTGATATAAAATTCATCTATTTTGTATTATCTTATCTTTTTTCGGACTTAAGGGATTATTTTACTAAAAATAACTACTAGAGTTTCCTTTCATCCCTTTTCAAACTCTCTAAACATGAAAATGACTGAGTTATCCTTGTCGTTAAACTCGTTAAAACAATAGCGACAAACTCGTCCATTATAGATGGGATAGAGTTTCCTTTTTTTCCTTTTTCAAACTCTCTAGACATGAAGAAGACTGAGTTATCCTTGTCATTAAACTCGTTAAAACAATAACAAAAAACATGTCCACCTAGATGTCGAGTAGTAAAAAGGGTATTTTTCACCTCTATTTACCCTACATTAATTATCAATCTAGGTACGATTTGTTATCTCAAAGAGTGTACTCAGTCTGAGGCAGTCACTTCTCAAGAGTGATGCTAGTAGTATAGTGCTAAAACTAAATAAATACTGGAACAAACTCTAAATGTAATGGCAAGAAATTGAAATGCTTTGTAACTAAATCATTCATTTAAGAAACTACAACACTTCATCAGTCAAGGGTACAATAATGATAACTCTTTCCTTTGTAAACTGATGCAACTGAAAAGAAATCAAAGAGAAGATCTCTAATCTGGGAACCAGATAGTAATATCTAATGTTCACTACAGTTGCAGATCATTATGTTCATACCAAGGAAATTACTTGAAATGATAATTCAATTAACAGGAAAGGGAACAACAACTAATATATTTGAAAAGAATGATCAACAAAGATTTAACTTACAAAAATGAATTAACTAGCAATAGTAATCTAAAGGAATTAAGCAGCAACCTTTAACTTAGAAATGATTTGAACAACCAACCCAAAATGGAATAGCAAACTAATATAAATCTTACGAAATATTGAACAACAAATTGAAGCAAATGTAAACAGACAACAAACTAAATCAAATGTTAGCACATGGCAAATCTATAATGATGGAAGAAGTAGTCTGGGTTTCATCATAACAACTATTAATCACAATTATGAAGAATCAACAATTGCAGTTACAATGGAACGACAATCTAAATGAACAACAATCACACTTAGAGGTAAACTGTATCTAAATAGATAATAATACTGATTAATAAATGCACAACACCATTACTCTGTAAACGAATAGTAATGTTAATCTATAAAGGAATGGAAATGTTACACAATAATTCCAATCTATAAGGGAACAACAATGGGATACGATTTTAGAATAAATAGCATAACATTCCAGTTGCAGAAGATAACCTTACTATTCAAATCTGAATGAAATATAATAAATCCAATACACGAAATGATAAGGAACAACAAATTACTGAGTGAAACAAGTAGAAGAAATCAAACGACACACGACTTGGAATTGGAAAATAATGGTATATAAAGCAAGTGATCCAATAGGGCCAGGCCCTTAGCCTCCAGGGACGCACTGCTATGGTTACTCCAGTATCAAAGATGGAACAACAACAAAGTTTATATATTAATCATGAAAATGGAGTTACATTAATTAGTCTTTAGAGAGAGTCGATGACCAAAGTTTAGTTTCCAACAGTAAATTCTATAAAAAAACAATAATATCCATAGGCTAGCAACACTGTCCCTTTTTATAAAGGCTAGGCGGAAATATCAATGATGCAGATATTCTTAAGGTAGCGATCCCTCAGGACCAAAGGATCCTAAGGGATTCACCATATCGTTATCCTTTAGTTATCTCCTCATCTTCTTGCACTGATTTGGTATTTCTTCTTCCTTTTCTTGTCTTATGTGCTCCAATCTGGATTGCCCCGTCTAGATGTGGTTCCCTATCAAAGTGACAACAGTTGGTTTCGCCTTGTCTTTTCCTCTGAAATGCGATGTTCCATTTTCTTCAATTTCTGAATAGAAAAAGGTAATAATTAGTCATTTTACATTACTTACAAATCTCTTGAACTTTATTTTAATCCTTCATCATATGCCCATTTCATAATGTAAAGAAGTTATGAATTAAAGGAAAACATAAAAAAATGAGTAGAAATTACATACCTTTTCTAATGTTCAACACACCCCCATGCTTACCCCCATGTTTACATGCAAGGAAGTTAGGGAATAGGATGGAGAAGGGTTCTCAGTCAGTGGTCCACAACCATGATTCCTAGCTAAGAATTCAAAAATATGCCCCGTCTAACCTTCAGGCAATTCATATAAGGCTCTATATTCTGGTGCAGGATACCAAATGACTAGAATTCGAAACCTACAGCTTAACCAAGACGGGCCTTCTCTCAAAATGAGGTCACCATAGGTACCCAAGCAATCAACAACTATCTTAAAATTCTCATAATTGAAAGGTTCTATGTTTTGGATATTTCAATTAGAATTTTGGTATCGAAATTTGGCTACTGTTATGGAAAGGTCTTTGATGGTAAAGAAGTATTCTACCCCTTGTCGGATGACTGTTGTGCGAATAGGGCCCAATGTCTGGATCACACCCTGAGTTCTCTTTAGGCTCCTATGTTTATTCCATAATTGCAATGGGTCTCTAGGTTCACCCCTCACCCATAGATCTAATCCATTCTCCTATCCTTGAAAGACATTTCAGGCTTTAAGCAACTTTATCTGATTAACACCAAAGGAAATAAATGCCTGATGTTGGACATCACCCACAAAAGGGCTAGGGTTCTATTCTGTTTCTCCATCTAACACAGGATTGTGCAAATAAAATTCACATAACAGTCGCTGAACTTTTACCTCGTAATGCTTACAATAGTTTATGAAGTCATCAATAGTTTTTATCTCTATAGGAACTCCTACCTTCACAACTCTAATTTTCAATCGTAAATATCTTTCCATCAAAAACAAAGCATAGTTTCTGGCGGGTGCCCTACATGCTAGAACATCAGTATACAGAGAACACAAGGTATCCATTTGATTTATAACTGTGTCTAGTCTATGGGTTAATTTTTTTACTCTATCTTTTTCCTTTCACCATCCTTCAAAGGATTGGATTTCCGATGCATCAATGTTCTTCAACTGTTGTTGTAACTTCTGGTATTCTTCTTGAGGAATAGTTTCCTCTGTGAGTTTCTCTATTGTTTGTTGGGCTTGTGGCAAATATTTTCATAGATTTACTATCCTCGGGTCATTATCCAACATGACAACTTTTGGCTGGAGATCTACTTGAATCTCCTTATTGCGACATCTCGTCCTTATGGTCTGAGTTTCCTTCTCACTAGAGGACAATGCCTCTATCTGTATTTCCTTATCATAGGCTGGTGCATTTTCTGTTTGTGCTTATGCATTTGCAACCGCCGAATGCTATTCCTCACGATTCTGAATAATAGGTTGGACTTCAATCCTCTTGGTCTTTCTCTTATGGGGTTTTACCTGGGTGGTTGCACGCTTTGCCCCAAAGGTTCCTTCTGAGTTCTTCCCCAATTTCAAGACTCTTATTTGTTGTCAAAGTTGCTGAATTACGTTAATAAATATCTGTTGTTCCTTCTAGAATCCTTTAATTTCTTTTGTTTTCTTAGAAGGAATAGCCATTTGTTTTCTCAGGCCTAGGTTTTGTACCTCAGGCACTATACCTTTGTCTTGGCCAATTTCCATGTTTCATTCTTGGAACACTTCTTCAGTGTTAGGTTGATCAGGTTTTTGAGGGGTAGAAACCCTGGTTTGTTCTGTTGTCTCCTGGGCAGCTTCTTCTTCTACCTCTTCTTCATCATGCAATTCTTCGGGTGTATTCTGACTAGGAACAGATTGTTCCTCTTCCTCATCCTCATCACTCTTCTGCTTAGATTCATTGTTATGAAGAGCAGAGCGATTCTCTTCTTCTTCCTCCTCGTCACACATTTCCTTAGATGCACTTTTATCATGAGTGGAGTGCTCCTGAGGCTCTTCTTCAGTATGGGGGTTGAGTGGGATGTGAGGTTGGACATACTTACCCATATTGGTCAAAATCTAGGCCAATTCATCTTTTTGCAGAGGATTTTGCAGTGGACTTTCACTGTGCTGCTCTGTTCCCTCCCCTTCTTCCTGACTAGATTGTTCAGTTTCCTCCTCCAACTATTCTTCATCATTTTTATTCAATTCTTCTTCACTCTCCCCACCTTCCAATTGTGGGGGTTGTTCATCTTCTGAATCTTGTATTTCCAAAAGCTAACTAATGTTTCCTTCAGAAGTTCCCAGCATTCCTCTGCTCCTTGCTAATCTAATATATTGTCTTTGTTTCAGTGGTCTGCTTGATGTGCTAGCAATTTGTTTTCATTTTGGGGCTGGCAAAGCCAGTCCCCCATCTATTGAGAAAATCAATTCTTCCGAACTACTCTACTTTTGTGCAAGACTATAACTGACTATCAGTTGAATTAACCCATGGTGGCTTACTACTGACTCTAGATGATGAGATTTCCTCATGCTTTAGACAACATCATGTAATAAAAAATTTAAAATCGTAGGAAAATTCACAGCAGATTTTTGCTTTAACATGGCTAGAAGTTTGAGATGGCGTGGTCTTACCACGTCTTTTCTGCCATCGCAAGTGATGTAGCTTTGGATAATTCTTGCCAATTCTACCCACGACTCTCCCAGTGTTACCAGTAGGACTCCTTTACCTTTTAAAGTAAGGTTCTGCCCTTCGTCCTGGAAGATGGTTATGGTGTCTCACAGTCTCACCTTTTTCAAAGTCCACACAGGTCTAGTGGCTGGCAGTCCCGAAACTTCAGAAATTATGTCATCTGTGACTACTATCTGTCTCCCTCTCACCATGGAATGACTTTCTTGCAAGTTCTACAGAAACTCAATTGCCACCGTCTCGTTGGATTGCTGTAGACGGTTAAGGTGAGCTATCCATCCTAGCCTTTTTAGGATTTCTCATGTAGCATCAGAGACCATTAACACATGTGGCTCACTATGAATTGATCTTCCTCCCATCTTATTCACACTTAGCACACTGTAAAAATGCAGAGATGATGATGGAATAGTAGGTTCTTCAAATTTCTAACTTACTGCTAATTTTTGCAGAGAAAAACATGGAAATGGCGTCGGAGCACCAAGCCATGCATATTGGGAAACAAAATACCATTAGGCTTGCTATTCCTGAGTCATAATTCCTCCGAATAATGAGCTCACACATATGCCATCGAATTGTGGATATCATCCACGCGCCCCTATAATGTGATAGGTCATCCTCGACCATCAAATGAAGGAGCAGCATGCTAAACTGCGGTCGTACAGAGGAATAAAGGAACAACGTATAGATATATGACATGTTTACAAAAATGAGCGGATTACTGAAAACGAGGGGTATGATATAATCACTAATAAATATGGAAATGTCGTGATATGATGTGAGGAGTGAAGGATAGGACAACTGACATGAATAAAAGATCTTATGCGGTCATTATCAACTTTTACCATCATGATTGATTTATAAATTATTTTCATGCATCCAAGGTTCGAAAGGTTTATATACATAATCTCATTTGAAATAACTATAAAGATATAAGAAGAAGGGTTTTATAATGACTATTGGTGTATATGAAATATGACCCTATATTAGGTTGGGCGAACCTACCTATGGTTTTCGGTCCATGGTTTTGGACGTGATGGTTTTCGGTCCATGGTATTGGATGCTTCGGCATGTATAAATATGTATTGTAATATTGAAAGGGGCATAATGAAAAATCAAGCTGGTAGTCCTGGTTGTGGGATCTAGGGGAAAATATCTGTGCATATGTGTTTTATGTGTTATGCTCTCGCATTGTTTATTTTCTTTGTTTTAGAATTCGCATGCAAATAATTTCTATACAGGGTTAAAACCTACAAGGATCTGGTACCTTCGACATGTATCTACCATCAAGCGCAAACTTTCCATTTAGAAAATTTACAAATGAAATCCTCGAACACCGTGATGACTATGGGCGAAAATATTACCGGCATGTTCTTCATCCCTAAAGGAATCACTGTATACTAAAAGCATCCCCATTTAGTCGCGAAGGTCGTCTTACTTCTATCCTCTGGCACGATTTTGATTTGATGGTACCCAGAGATTCCATCAATGAAAAAATATGCTTCCTATCCACCAACACTATCCAGGACCTCATTGGTGAATGGAGTTGGTAAGGGCTCATGCACACAGGAATCATTCAACTTCCTAAGATCTATGCATATCCTTATTTCTTCCTTCTGCTTCTTTTCCTGAACCACTATTGGGATTACCCAATCATATTCTTCCACCAATTCAATAATACCTACCACAAGCATCTTGTCTAACTCTAAGTGGACCCTTTCTTTATACTTTAGATTGAGGCAGTAAGGTCTTTGCTTCAGAGGTTTCACGTCCAGTTTTAGGGTGATCTTCATAACACCTAGGTCCCCTATTATCCCTTTTAGATTTAAAAACTTTGTGGGAAACAGATCCTGATATTCGTGGAGTAGTTCAATGACCTTGTCTACTATTACGTCATCCTAGTAGTCCCCAATATTTTAAAACTTTGGCTTTGCCTTCATGCCAATGTTCACCTACCTGGTTTTGGGTGGCTCAGTTATGTCTGGGTTCTCTAGCAATGTTCCTTCAACTTCACGATGTCCTTTAGTCTCTAGAATATTAATCTTCCTCAGGTCTTCACCTTCTCCTTCTACTCTTACATTGTAGCACTGTAGCACCTGGCTTAGCTAGGTGGTCCAATAATGTTGAACCAAATCTAGAGGATCCTACGATATCCTGAAAATTTCCATCCTAACCTCCTACAATGCTTCGCCAGTAAATTCAAATCCATCCTAAAAACTAAGCGTCATAAAAAATCCTTGGTGCAAAAAATCCCATTCTTTAGTGCCATGGTGAAGTTCCATCTACAAGTACCAATTCATTGGTATAACATCCAAGGTATGGAAAAATAGATGGACCCATTCCGGTTGAGGCTTCACTCCATACACTTTAGTCCACTTGGCCAAATGGTTGTGTGGATCATTTCTCCCATTATATTTTTCCATTAGTCGCACCTTTGAATGACCAAAGAATACCATCATCATCCTCATATATTTGTGCCAATCATCAAAACTATCTTTGTGCATACCCCACCATCTTGTCGGCGTAGCACACAACACCCAATCCAATGCCTGGAAGTGATGCTTCTCTGGTACTTCCCGTTCAAATGCATCCAAAAAGTGATCAACATCAGTTAACCCATCATAGTGAGGTAGATTTCTTACCTCTAATGATACATAGTGCAACAACTTAGTCATCATAATACAGTGCAATGTAGATACTTCATGCAGTTGATTCTGTCAGTGCTCAAGTTCTTCATCTAAATCTGATGTGTAGGAGCTCTCGCGGTCGCATGTAATATGTCCATCTACTATTGGATTCACCCAATCCTGATCCCGTGCCATTATCTTGTAGATATGGTCCAAATCGTCATCACTTTCATAATTACGGACCGGTTCGGTATAGCATGGTCCTTCTGTAGGGTCCAGTGGCACCACTACATGGAGCGATTTATTTTCAAATATCATCTTTCTCTTCTTCATATTGATTAACCCATTCATGGTAGTGGCCGAATCAATCACAAGGAGTGCGGGGTAGGGATTTCTTACATCCACAATCTCTATCACTTCAAAATTAGCTAGTGTGCTTATGCCTTCAGTATAAACTATTACACCCTGCAACATCCCCATTGGGATGATTTTATGTTGATTCTCCATCCTTAATTGAATTGGAGACCACTATAGCATATGTCTCCCCATTCTTTCCCATGTATTTTTCGGCAAAACATTCACGTTGGACCCTAGGTGCAAGACAACCTGGTCCATTTCGTATTCTCCTATCTGCATGGTGAGTCTCATGTTATGTACATTCCTTGCCTTATGCTTACCAAGCTTTATAACTACACACGGTCCATCAGGAGCGGTTTCCTTGCCAACGTGCCTATTAATCAGCTCATGTATCCCTTCAATGCCTTGTTATGGCATAGTAGTTTCATGCAGGTCTCCAAGAATGTGGTAATCATGGATGGGTCCATTTCTTTAGCCAACTTCTCTTAACTCCCTTAGGTAGAGGCTTCAGTGAAACTTTTATTCGCTTCCATAAATGTTTCTTTTGTGCATTCTATATCAAACTTGGTCTCCTATTCTGGTGCTTTGTGGACCGACTCAACTTCTTCAAGCTACTTCCCCTTATCCTCACCAGTCGTTTTTCCACTTCACAACACAATATTTACCTTAGGGTCTTCCTTGCGAGGCTTAACCCTCATCATCTACAGGTTCTGAGTCGGTTGATGAGGGTGCGCCCCCTTCTCGCGTATCTTAGCTAAAAATATAGGGAAATCCTTCATCGGAGGTCAAACTGAATATAATAGCAGCATGACAGCCACAGTGGATTTAGGAAATATTGCACATAGTGTCCTAGTCCTCCAAAATTGTAACAAATAATTTTCCCTTGACCTCTACTAGGTCCTCCTCCATGCTAGCCTCAGCCCCACACTTCATACTCACCTCACATTACTCTAGTGCCTTGGTCTAGAGGTCGCCTTTCTGCTTGCACCCTGTATGCAAGTGTCCTATCCATCATTGATTCATAACACCAACAATTACACTCATTGTGACCCATAAATTGACATAAGTTATAGAAGATTTGTTGTGGTGTCCGTATGAATTTCTCTAGCAATGGCAATTGTTTGTCGTATGTTTCCTAGCTACCTGATAGATAGCACGCCATAGCACGGGCCCTATACTTGGTCCTGCAGCATCTTCTCGCCTCAAGGGCATTGGTCCCCCTGCTGCAGCATAATTCATGAAATCCAGACAGTGATCTTTGTCATTCCCTTGTCTTTTTCAGTTTAGGAACCATACTTCTTCATGCGCTTCTAGCCGAGCTATTCTGTCTTTTTTTAGATCTTTCATTTCAAAGAAAAGGTTCTGCAACTACGCATGAATATGATGAACCCCTAAATTAGCATCTTGCATCGATGTCTCGTGTAATCTCATCATGATTTCCAGAGCTTCTGCCTGGGTCCCAATCTTCTGTTGTGGTAGTGCAACCCTTAGGTGAGGCAGGAGCGAGGCCACAAACCATTCGCGTTGTTGCCCATCAGTTAGATTCATGTTGGTTTCACGGATCGTACACTTCAATCTCTGATCCAAATCCCAAGGTGTCTCTCCAGGATTCATCATGATATCTTTGAATCCCACAATTGATTGCACCTCAGACTTAGGTCTACTAAATTCCTTATTCAGCGTAGTCTATATATCTGCCAACATGGATGTTAGATTATCAGTGCAGTACTTAATATACCAAGTCAATGTGAAATCCTGTAAAGTAATAACCAATGTTTCTTTCTTCATTTGATTGTCTGTGGTTCCCTGATCTTCCCATACAGCCTTTGCGACAAACTAAAACTAGTGTTGATATTGATTTCCTACACCCTTCAACAGAGGTAGCTTTACAAACTTCACCATGTTGAATGGTGGTGGAGGTGGCGACGGTGTGTGTGAGGGGGTAAGTGGTGGAGGTGGCGATGGAGGTGGTGTCGGTGGATGAGGTGAGGATGGAGGCGGTGTAGGTATTCATGGGAATCCCTATCTTATCAACTAAATAACACTCAGTGGAGAAGCTTGTGTTGCTTCTTCATCATCACTCAGAGGAGGCTTAATCAACAAGCTATATTCAGGGTATTTTCTTCCTCTATCCCTAAAATTCCTTCCACTTCATGTAGCCCCAAACGTCAAGGTAACTTCATAACCCTCTTTTCACACAAGAGTATCTTAATCCAAGTATTTAATGATTTCAACTAATTACCTTGCAACCATTTGAAGAAGCGGCACTCTGCTTCGCTGTAACTAACCAAATTATCGAATGTGAACTCTGTCACAAACTATATTATTATATGGTCAAGCCAATGATCGATATAAAACGCGAACTTATCTTCAGAGGCTTCCAATTTCCACACTAACATCGGGGTCCGGACAATCATACCATCAATCCTCCACCTCCCTTGGTCATCTGCCAATTTCACGATCCACTCATATAATTCAATCGAGAAGGAACAAAAGAAGATTTTGTGTATCTCTATGTACAAATATTTGTCCAACCACTATTCTTTTTTCAATCATGGATTCCCATTTTCTTTTGTTACGAATTCGTGGATCTTTCTATCCAACTAGTACTCAATCTCCTCCTTAGTTGGATTCCAATGATGGGACATCACACATCTCATTATGCAATTCCTCGTCCCAGCAATGAAACCATTTGTTGCCTTGATGGGCCCTAACCCAGGTTCAGTGTTAAGTAGCCAAGAAAATCCCTACATTGTTGGCCCTTTCGTCATCAATCCGAGGAGCGCAGGCTAAAGTCCCACCCGAAGGAGTATGGGGGGATGAGGGAGCTAAGTTTCCACACCATAATATGGTTGTGATGTCAGTTATTTTCCCTAAGCCCTTTAGGGCTTATCAAAGTAATTCTCTTCTTCATCCTCAAAGCCTCTGCAAATGTCTCTGATCACCCTTCGTGGACCCTAAATAGAAAGGTCAGGTACTTACACACCTCTGTAATTACTCTTACTTCTGTATCTACCCAGATTCGCTTAAGTATTGGTTACTTTAGAATGCATTGTGGTTATCTTCGTGTAAACAAATATTCCTACTTGTGTTCATATGAAAAAGTAAAATACATAGATGTAGGTTTTAACCCCATACATAAATTACCTGCATACGAATTCTAAAACATAGAAAATAAACAATACGAGATAATTTCACATAAAACACATATACACAGAGATTTTCCCCTGGATCCCAAAACCAGGACTACCAACTTGATTTTTCATTATGTTCCTTTCAATTTTATAATACATATTTATACATGCTGAAGCATCCAATACCATGGACTGAAAAGCATCGTGTCCAAAAACATGTGTGAAAATCATGCACAAAACCATAGGTGGGTCTGCCCAACCTAACATAGGGTCCGAAACCAAAATTTTCTAGGGTGTTTCCCCGAACCCCATAAAGTGGGGTTACAGGTACACCTCAAACGCCCTGTGACCCCCCTATTCTACATAATTAGCGCTACAGAGGGGGGCATCACCCCCCTCTAACCCCCCGTTAACTACATGGGCTAGTCGTGGAAAGAATATACCACAACCCAACATTCTCCCACTTGTTGTTTTCTTTCCACAGGGGGCCACAAGAGAGCTTAGTCATTTTTCTAGCCCTAAAATTCCCATAGTCTCTTTACACCAAGAGAACTTCTCAGAGCTCATAGATTTTTTCAATGCATCTATAGTATTCTTCAAAGTGTCCACCTTTACCAGCAACACCTTTTTGTCTTCTATCATATCCCTCACAAAGTGATCCTGAACATCAATTTTCTTTGTGTTTGAATGATATGTGGGGTTCTTTGCCAAGAAAATTTCAGTTTGGCTATCACACTCTATACTTATAGCTCCTTGTACTAACCCCATACTTGAACACAATATTTGCAACCAAACTGCATCCTTGCTTGCACGAGTGGTTGACATATATTCTACCTCTATAGTTGATAGTGCCACTACAGATTGTTTCTTACTCATTCAACTGACTGCACCTCCAAATAGGTTAAACATATACCCACTTGTAGATCTTATTTGGTTGATATCTCCAGCCCAGTCTGCATCAACAAAGCCATAAATATCCAACATTTTGTACAATCCTGATCTTCCTTGCTTACACAAACTGTTACACTGAAATTTGTCACCATGACTATCTGCAGTTAATATGGCTCCATTAGTAGTCATATTATCCTCCTTGTTAAGCCTTATACCTCTGCTCTTCATGTCAAACTTCAAAAAAGAGAGAAAGTCACTAAAAAACATGTTTATCTCTGGGTACACAGGTTCTCTCTACCTTACCTGCGTGTACGCATCCCAAACTCATTGTACCTACGTACTTGTACGCTCTGTAAGTCAAGGGATGGGTGCGTACCTCTGTAAAGGTCAAAAGGCGCGAGTTTCATCTTAAAAAAGTTACTTGTGGTCACTTCTAGAGCCTTCTAGAAGAGTGTTTGACGTGTATTAAGCGCCTCCAGATGGTTCGTGCATCCCTATGTTAGAGGAACTTATCCCATCAAGAGAGGAGCTAACCCATCCAAAAGAGGGAGTATCCCATTGATGTTGGAACTGAATAACTTCCTCTAGAAGACTATAAATACATCCATTGGGATAGAGGAGGGGAGGTTGAAAGCTGAACATTCCAAAGGGTAGATGTTGCTGGAATTAGGACTTCCATTGTAAGTTTGTGAGGAGAGATTACCATCCTTTCTAGTTTCATTTGGAAGTGGGTGAGCTTGTCAAAGTAGAGGAAAACTCTTGCTGGACCCTGGGAGGAACTTGCACAACACCAAGGCTCAGGTTGTAATGGTTTCTTTTTTGTTTCCTTAATACAAATAAGTCCATTCTTCTCAATGCTTTGTTGTTAATGAATTGTTTCATATACTCCTTGGTCTATATGTTGAATATGCTTTGTTTAATGGAATATTCAGGTGTTATGTAA
>APFE030345993.1:163036-179487 GCA_000404065.3 Pinus taeda | reverse complement strand
AATAATCTAGGGCATCTAAATTATGGTGATATTATTCTAGCAATGATAAAAATTTATGAAGTACTTTTACTTTTCTTGTTAACACAATCTTATTCTTCTTATTATTATTGTATTTTCTCTAACTACATCAAATAGTTACCAAAACAAAAGAGATAAGAACACAAGATGTTGGCTCTCAGCCAAGGAAAAACCTCTCTCTTCTAGAGAGGAAAACCCTTCTTCAAAATTCTCTTATTGAAGCTCTATTGACAGATTACAAACCCTAGACCCTTGACATGAAGATCCTCCAAGCACAATTCAAGCCCTTTTTCCCTTTATCTCATAACACTTCCTTTTGCAGCACTTTTTCCTCCTTCTTCCAACACTTCTTCCTCCTTCTTTCAGCAATTCATCCTCCTACTATGTTCTTCTTTTAGCAACTAATATCAACCTGATTTTTTCTTACCCTAGAAGAGATGTTTCTCTTGTTCCTTTGTAGACTCCTTCACTTATGAAGAGAACCTTTTCCTTTATCGAGTCAAGCTCTTTCTTGAGATATAGTTGCAGGTATGTTGCGGTAGTAAGGTGGCCCTAATTATTTTCACTGTGTGAGGGGATTCCTTCAAGAAAATGATGCTAGATTCCTCTTCTTCCTTCACTTGTGTGGTTTTCTTCTTCACCTACATGAGAGGCCTAATAGGCACTCTTTTCTTAGCCCAACCAACGAATTTATATGACTATAATATGAGGGTTGTTATGGAAGAAGAGAGAGCCTCCTTTCTTCACACATGTGACTGTAATAGGCCTTAAGATAGCCCTATTAAAATCAGTCTTCTTCCTCCTCTCTTCACTACACTTAGAGACTCTTTCTTCATCCTTCATATACCCTTTACTCATCCTTTTTCTTCGCTGATCTAAAATATGAGATACGTTATCTTGGAGAGGTGGAATGACCCTTATATATATATATATATAATATATATACCTATATATATAATATATATTATATATATAATAATATATTATTAATTTTTTATACTCTCTCTTACTATATATATTATATATATATATAGGTCTTCTCCTTATTTTAGGATGACTTGAGGTCGACTTGATGACTTGACTTTTATGCTTCAAATTTCTTCATTTTATGATGTCGTTGCTTGGAGGAGGCTTGTGAATTTTCTTGGAGGAATCTCTTGGACTCTAATACATAAACATACATGTTGTACCATGCCCTTAAGGGTCTTCAATATTTATTTTGACTCTTTGACTTCCCTATACCACTTTGACATGTGCTAGACCTATGTAATGAAAAAGAAACTCATTGTTATAAATAACAATAATAGTATTTCTTTTCTTTCACAAATACAAAGATCAAAATTACATTTATGAAGACTAAACCTAGTTACACTTTCTTCAACAAGTTCCAAACAATCTAAGAAATTGATCAGTTCCAATAAGAAGTATGTTTTATTGTTTTTAAGAAAAATTTAGTTCATAGAGGAGTCAATAAGAGGCAAGGATTCCCTGGAGGGGTCTACTAAGAAACAAAAACAAAAATTGAAGTAGTTGTTACAAGCATACAAATATGTGTTCCAAGATCCTAAAGGGATACCACCTAAGAGAGAATTGAAGCGCAATATCCAACTATTTTTAGACTCACCACTGTCGAATATTAGGTTGTACAAGGAGTCTATTACAGAATAAAGTGAGTTGAATAACAATTGCAGTAACTGCTCGAACAAGGCATCATTCGAATGATTACATCACCATGTGGGTCAGCCATAATCATTGGGCCAAAGAAGTATGGGGCTTAGAAGATGTTTATAGGTTACAAGGCATTGAACAAAATCACACTCAATAACAAATACCCCTGCCCAAGATAGATGATCTGTTGGATCAGTTACAGCAAGCAAAAGATTTCACCAAGCTGGACTTGAACTCTGGATATCACCAGGTTTGAGTCAAAGAAGAAGATACATGGAATACCACCTTCAAAACCAATAAAGTGTGTATGAGTGGTTAGTCATACCATTTTGCCTATATAATGCACTAGTTATGATTATGAGATTAATTAATGATATATTTAGGCCTTTTATAGATTCATTTTTTATTGCCTATTTGGAAGATTGTGAAACTCACTCGTAGAATTGTGCCCTAGATTTATCATTTACCTAGACAATAAATTTGAATGTTGAATGGAGAAGAATACCTAGAAATTAGTTTGAAGGGTTACCAAATTGGTCCTTTCCTCTAGCCTATCTGGGATCAACCTTTATAGTTCCCATATCTATAAGACTTAAAAAATTCTTCTTTCTCCTGTGCCCAAAAATCCAAGAACAATTAGGGCTTAGTATTCACTCTCTGTATGTGGTTCTCTGTTATAAATTCCTCCTGTATCTCCCCCTTTGGTATGCCTTTTGTGTTCTCCTTGTATCCCAACATCACCGCCTATCAACCCTCAAATCTTAGACAATGAGGCATTTTTTCTTACCTTCTATCAGTTACGTGGCTCCTCACAATGTCTAAAGAGAGTGCATCACTTAATATCTTTCTCAAGTGACCATTCATTGAATTAAATAATACCTTTTCTTTTTATTATAGAAATATTTAATATTTTATGAAATTATATGTTTTAAAGTTCCTCCCCTTTCTAAAGTTAGTTCCTCCCCTTTAAAAGTTTAATAATTTAATTTAGAAACTTAAATATTTATATAACTAGTTATTTTCATTTGATATGTAATATAAAATATATAATTCCTTCTAATTAATAAAAATCCATATATATATATATATAGATGAATAATGTGCTAGTTATATATTATATTGTGCTGGTGGTACACATAACAAGTACTCCACACCATATATTCATTAGATTCTGACACTTTCAATGTTAACATTTGATAATTAATTCATTACCTTATACTTGAACATTTTCCATAATTTGATAGTACGTGTACTAGTGTAGTACATGTAATACATGCATATGTAGCTATTATATGCATGTATCATATGCATGCTAATATTTCTATGTTCCTTATATCTTGATGTGGGTCATTACAATGATATACTAGTATATGTTGCTACTTGAGAGGAGCATATTTCACATTTGACACAAGTGTTGGAAACATTTATGAAGGAACAACTACAGAAAATATCAGGAAGTGCAAGTTTATGAGCAGTCTTTGGTTTATTTGGGGTATGTGATCAGTGGAGGAGAATTGGAGATATATCCTTCCAAGATAGAGGTCATCATGAAATGGTTGGTGCCTACTGATGTTTCCAACATTAGAAGAGGGCTTTTAAGGAGCTAAAGAAGAAGATAAGTCAAACACTAGTTTTAGCATTACCAAATTTGCATCAACCTTTTCATGTAGAGACAAATTCTAGTGGGTATGTAGTGGGAGTTGCCATGATGCACGGAGGAAGGCATGTATGCTATCATTCTAAAATATTTTGTGGGGCAACTCTTAACTACCTTACCTATGAAAAGGATCTTTATGCGATGGCAAAAGCTATGAAGAAGTGGAAGCACTATCTAAGGGAAAGGAGACAATTAGGACAATTATCCACATAGATCACTAGCCATTACAATAGTTTTAATCCTATAATAAGCTACAATAGACTAAGCATTACAAGTGGATGGGGTTTTTGCAGCAATTTCATTTGGTGATTAATTTTAAGAAGGGAAGCATAAACAAGTCAGCCAACATGCTTTCAAAGCCACTCACATCAAAGATAAAAATTTTGGGACTCTTATACACATGGAGCCATTCACCCATGATGCATAAAAAGAGGCATATTCAAAGATGAGGACTTCAAGGAGCTGTAACGATAGTTGTAGAGTTAGAGTCATGTGAACAATGGAGACAACACTGTTGAATATGATCTCCAGGGTGGGCTACTCTAAAGGTTGGATAAGCTATGTGGTCCTAAAGGTGAGTGGCTACAGGTAATTAGAGAGCCTCACACCTCTAAGGTTACAATGCACTTTGGTGTAGGGAAGACCATGGTTAATTTGCAGAGGTATATGTATTTGCCCAAGGTGCAGGAGCATGTAGATAGATTCATAAGAGGATGCCTGCTTTGTTGTACCAGCAAGCCGAACAACATAAAACAAGGTCTATATCATCCCTTACCTATACGTACTTGTCCATGGGAAATCATTTCCATGGACTTTGTGGAAGGTTTACCAACAACCAGGAAGGACATGAATACCTGTTCATGCTAGTTGACAAGTTCAACAAGATGTGTGTTGTGATGCCCTGTCAAAAGACAATTATTGATACAGAAGTATAAAAATTGTTATTTGGATAGGTCTGGGTGCACTTTGGAATACCAAGGAGCATCGTTCCAAACAAGGGTATAAGATTTCTTAGTGCATGCTAGACTACATAATGGGAGAAGATGGACATAAATTTGAATAAATCTACAACATGCCATCCTTAGATAGATGAGAAAATAGAAGTAGTCAAGAGGAATGTGGTGTAAATTCTGATTGGATATAACCAGAAGCATCTGAAGACCTCAGATGAAAATATGGTAAATATACAACATTCTTACAACAGATAAGTTCACACTTTAGTGCACATGTTTTTTGGGGGTAAAACTTTGTCATTTTAGTGCACACTTTTTCATGTTATTCTACATACAAAGATCTTTCTAAGGACGTAATAATCATGCTAATCAGAGTTCATATGCAAAAGTTATGCCACTCATAAGTTGACCTTGTTGTTTTCACACCTATGGTTTGGGAGGTTATCGTGTTAGCCCCCATTATTCATAAAAAAGGGGTTAGCCACATGATTTTGATGTAAAATACTCTAGAAGAGTCTATATTGTAACTATGGTTAGGGGTTGATGTAGTTAAACTTAACAACTAGTAGGTTGTCAAGTTCTGTTATAACTGGCCACTAGGAGGAAGAGGCATTCCATTATTCCGAGAGCATTTTGTTACATACTTGAGAAAATATAGACAAGAGGGATATCAGGTACACAATATAGGGAGGATTTGTGCATTATAGTAGCCCACAGGTCACAAGCCTTACTTATTTATACTTGCAACCATATTTCCAGGTAGATAAAGAGAGCGAAGTGATATCACCTTCCAGTGGGGTTTTCTCTCAAAAGGGTTTCCCAAAGCATATTTTGTGTCTTATGTGTTTGTGTGAGCTTATTTTGTCGTTCTCTATTTTTATGCATAATTTTCGTTCACATGCATACAATAATTACAATTAAATCTATAAACCTTAAAGTTTAATGAAACTATAATCGTATACAATTTCAAATTTTTAATATAATATTATCCATATGTTGTGATGAACTGTCCAATGGAATATGCATGACATTTTACAGATCAATGATTCTCTTACAATATATAGAATAAAGGGTCTCCAACCTAGGGTCAAACCCATGAGGGTTACAACCGTTTGTTATAAAAGCAAATAATATATAGGGTATTTTTTTTAACAACCATACCATATATAACCCATTTGGTATACTAAAACCTGGCATTATCCACCCATTTGAAATTTCTCCAATGGTGATCAACCACATGGCTTGGTCTTGGCGGAGTTTATTGGCATATTTTTTTTTCGTTCCAACTAGATTCTATATATAGTATATAACATATGATGACATGGACCATATGTAATGTATAACCTCAATTATGTAACCATAATATATAACCACCCATGTATTATGCATTTTCAATGGTGTTTAATGAAATGCCACCAATGTTATGTGGTTTCCGAACTGCCAACATTGGCAGGCTTTTCCAACTACCCCTCTTTTTTTGGTAATGCAATGTAATAAGACTTTGAATATAATATAACTACCTAAATTTTCAATGAACGATCTCATGGCCTATTGGTAGAGTGTTTTAATCTTTTGTCAGGGGTTACGGGTTCAAAACTTGTCGATGTCAATCCATCTAATGTTTTTTTTTTTTTTCGCTAGCCTAGTGTCATGTGGCACCCTATCACAAGGCCACACAATGCCTATTCATTGGGCCATTTCTTGCTAATTGTACAAAAATCATCCAACCATACAATGCCAAGTGTTGAACTTAAATCACTACTACTTCACCTTCATCATTGTCATGTGCCATACATGGGATTGCCATGCGTGACCTCGAGATGTTGCCACGTGTCATGGCAAACTTGACCTTTTATCAATTGTCGCAAAACATCAAACTACAATAGATTCCTCATATGGACTCTACTTGATGCGATTGAAATTATGTTGGAATCATTTCATGAAGCTCTTTGAATTTACACTATTTGCATCAAATTTTGGGGACTTTGAATTTTAGGCCATCCTGGATTCTCCTGGATCAATCCTCTTCATTGGGAAGCTTTTAGACAATGAAAAGGTAAACAACTCAGAAAATAGGTGATGGTATTACTTCCTCAATTTCCTGATCTCAATCCACCATGCCTTTCTCAAATTCATTCCCTTAAGACCCACTCGAAGATATTCCATATCTTCGTGACATGAAGTCCTTGTCTTCCTATATAAAATGACATATTCCTACAACTTATCTAGATATTGAGAAGAAAAAATGTCAATGGAAGGAATTTGAACACTCTAATTCTAATCCATGATCATCAATGATTCATACAATTTCAAATTATCCACATTCACAATTGAATAAATTGCAATATATAGTGGTAGATCTAACCGGAAAGCATTATTGCCAAACTTCTCCAAACTAGTAAATGGGCTATACTATATCAAACTAGATCAATTTGCTCTAATACAAAACTAGCTCATTGTGCTTTGATACCAAACTAGCTCATTATGCTCTGATACCACACTTGATCAAGGTTTTTTTTATCGTGATCCTATGATTCATTTATTTATCGGGCTTAAAAATTGAATGAAAAATACCAATCCTGAGAAAAACTATTAAAATATGATGATATAAATAAAATAACTAGAGATAACACAAAAGAACAGAAGCATGATTGATAACATAGTTCACCTAGTGTGGACTACGTCTCCAGATCCACTTCCAATGGATTTTCCTCTTCAATTATGATGCAAACTGATGCAAGTTAGCTATTTACTTCTGCAACTTCTCAAAAGACTCTAAAAACCCTTTTGAAAAAAATCTCCTCTCTAATTTCTCCAAAACGGAAAAATCTATACAAGTTATCACAAAAATAGTGATAACAATGTCACAAAATGATAGAGCTTTAGTATTTCTACAAATCTCAAGTGTATGGCACATGGGCAGTCCTTTTACAATATATAGATTAGAGGGTCTGTTAGGATTCCAAGAAACTCTCCTATGTTGTAGCTCGGAGATGCCTAGTAACATATAAATTCAACTATTGTTGCAAGTTTTAATGGAAGGAATGATGGTTTGGTTCAAGCCAGATAACCACTTCTACTTTGTTTCACTCCAGACATGCATGAACACCCTCAGACTACAAGGCTTTAGACCACCAATTCTCACAGTTTAGATATTAGGTGAATATGGAGAATACTAACCACACCAGCAGATACACAAGACCATGTGATGGTCAGGTACAACTAGTATAGAAACCTGCAAATCTAGTCTATTAATGCAAAGACAAGATGGCAGCTCTCTTGCATTAGATAGAAAGAAACATGAGCAACCTATTCAGTGATGCATTCAATATTCTAACACATAGATAATATGACAGTTATCTAGTGCTAAACATCAAGAGATCAAGAACACAACATATCAGGTACAAGCTTAGAACAGAGGAAAATGGACAGTGAGAAGTTAACAGAAAAAGAAGCTTGTATTTGCTGAAAATGAAGATGAGACGCTGCAAGTGACAAAGTGTCTACAGTCTCCAGAAGTTCAACTTTACATCAAATGCCAACCCTAATTACATCTTTCTTCTGGGTATTTATAAGTTTAAATTACAATGACACCTGGCCATTTAAGTATGGAGGGGTCCTAATTGACCACCAACTACATTTAGTTGCCTAATGGAGTCTCTGCATCAAGTTTCTTGCTTTACTGTGTAAATCTGATCTTCACTACTATTATGCTGTCCTTTAGGTTGTTGGAATGCTTGCAACAGTGAAGTCCATGACTAATAAATTCTGTTACAGAGCCATGCTATGTCCTTTTCTCCCTTTGGCCATATTTTCTGTTTAATGTGGTTGTTGGGGATCTTACTGTAACCAATCCAGTAGAGCTGGTCATCTCCTTCTTTGGGCAATAGAATGGTCGTAGGATGTAGGATACACGGGTAAGTGGATAGTTGGGACGAGTGAGAGAGATGATCGTCAGATCGGGAAGATGAATGGTGAAGATGGCTCAGTGAAGGCTATCGGCCAAGGTGGGAGCGGGGTGCATCAGGGCCGTTATATCTGCAGCAGATAGATCAGATGGTCATCGAGCGATGGAGCTACACAGACGCTAATGGGTGGGGGTGGTTTACTTAGGCAATAATGGTTTTCATTGCACAAATTTTGGGTGCTAAGTGGTAATTGCCCGAGGTCGGGAGATTCCACTTAATGAATGACACATAGCAGTGGATGAGAGAGAAAAACCACCATCATCGCCCGCTATCGCTCGATCTAGTTGTTCTCGCGATATGTGCAAAGGCCGTCATATCCGATGGAGACGATCTGACGATGGAGAGTGGTAGAGTAGGTCGCCTTTATCGGGTGCGATGCGAGCCGTTGGATTGGCGGGGGTTGATCAATGGCAGGGATGCGGTACAATGGGTTACGAGCGCACAAGGCATATGGATCAGGTTTTATGGTTAGTTTATCTTTTTGCTTAGGGCTGAGGCCAAAGGGAATTTTTTCGAATTTAGAAGGTTCATTTAGGAAATGAGGAAGAATAAAAGTGAGAGGGGTGGGGGAAAAGGGAAACATACCAGACTTCTTTCTGGCATTAGAAAGTCAGCGCTGCATAGCAGAGCTAAAACTAGCTCCTTTTTGGGGATGAAATCCTCGCTGTGATGCTGAAAGGGCCAGTAGTGTAGGGATTTTTTTGGCTAATTAACTATGAACTTGGGTCAGACCCCATCAAGCCAATAGTGGTTCTCTAATTCCTTGCCTTTTCTTTTAAAGAATTTCAACCATCACTTCCCGTTCTGACTTCATGATTTAGGGGCCATCTATTATACAGTATTTTGTTGCACTCTGAATCTCGTATCCTAAAGTGTTTCACTTTGTGTCGTTATTGTCGCAAGTGTCGTAAAGTGATGAAATCTATCACAAAAAATGTATTCACCATGAAACATGTTTGGAACATCCCTAAAGAAAAGGAAGAAAAATTACCTTGAAAGCATTTTGAAGAACTTGTCAAAATTCTTGTTTTGCAAGCCCAACACTACTTTTATTAGGAAAATTTGTGCGGGTAACCTCTGGCATTACACATTTCTAGTGCTTCCAATGTTAATTTTATCAGGAAAATCCATGTTGGTCCTCTTTAGGCAGTTCTTCCCAAAATAGAGGAGAATCTGCTCTTACTATAAGGCTCGAGAACGACGATGTTGTTTCTGGTACATGAATATTGGAACGAGACCTCCCATTCCTGGCCCTTGATCCTATTTCCATGGATCTCTCCCTTGAGATGTGGAAATCCTCCCTCTTTTCATGGATATTTAACTCCCTCTCCTCCCCTATAAATGAATTTTCCACCATCCACTAATTCCTGGTTGTTGGTTGGTTTCCATCCTAGTGTTGAATTGTGCCCAAATGCTACCCATTTGCAAAGGCGAAAAGGTGTTTGAAGGCTAAGTATTGGACTTGGAATCTCACTTGAAGGAGGCTTCCAAATCAAGGCTTCATTGGTTGTAATGCTCCCTTTTTCATCTATTAGTAATACAATCTGTGTTTTCTTTCCATAAATGTGTCAATTATTGTCCATTTATTGTAATGCTCCTTGATCTATTACATAATTTGTATTAGAAAATGTTATGCTTTGCATAGTTTTGTTGCCTCCACTTGATCTTTCATGTATGCACTCATCTACACCAACAAAGACGATATTGTGAGCTTGGAAGCCAAAGAGCCAACGTCGATAGAAATGGTATTAGCATCAAAGAGAGGTCGAAGATCTATTATCCTCTGCATTTTCTAGTATGAATTAAGAAATATTGCATGTAATTGTCTTCTGTGGTTGCCAGGTGCTCCCATAGGACTAGAGGAATTGTTTATGTCCGCAGAAAGGATTTCTTGGACAATAGGATCAACTCAGAATACTTTGTTCTTTATGGATATCTAATGACTATTAGCTACTGACGGCCACCACGACTGGTTGATGCTTTCCCACCTACCATTGGACTATCCAACCATCATTGGATTGACAAACTTCTTCCGTTTGTTGAAGCTTCACTATCACTGATCCACATTCATGAAGTCACTGCTCCTCACTACCATATGGACCTCCTTTCATCTATTTTAAAACTAGATCCTAAGACACTATTGTCAACCATAAATCGAATCTGCATACATGCTCTCAGCAAAAATACATCAGACCCTCACAACAATATAATGTTGCATACTACATATAAAATTATATGACACATGGTTATGTGCTACATTCATTAGCATCTCCTGCAAAATAAGTGTGAGAATCACCATAAAAAAACTTTACCTAGTAGCATACACAACTCATCAAATCAAACTCAACTCCAATAGCTTCAATTTTGATCTATTATGCAACATGCTTCAGATCTAGATATTATTCAGACATAAATACTCATGCATTGAATAATCTCGTCTCTACTCAAGATCAAAAGTATATTCTAACTATTCTACCTTCTCTCCACACATACCATCAACATCTAACATAATTTACTCACAATCAACCATCAACCAACCCCAAGATCAAGTATATAAAACATGTAGGGTGAATTTGAGCTTGGGGCTATAATCAAAGGTGCATAAATTGGACCAAATTAATCCACTAAGGTCGCTACTAGCGCACTAAATGGATTCACATCATTCACGGACATTTTCAAACCATCTGCGACCTTTTTCACTAATTCTAGAAGCCTCTAGGAATTTCCTTGCTAATTTCCTTATGAAGAATGTGAGGAATGCAGAGGAAATATCATGAAAATCTATAGTCACTCCCTTCACACTATTTTCATGTGGCTTTTACCTCTTGGAGGTATAACCACTCCCTTAAGCCTTCTCTACCAGCAACTATAGGATTCTAGCCACACCCATAGGCTTATGTGCATGTGACTATGGATAAAAGTGATGGAAACCATCAATCCTTCAGCTCAAGACCTCTGCCATATGTTCCATCCTATTCTTCAGCTCCTGTACATCCCTCCAAACCTCTGACATAGCCTCTGACACCTGTGCAAGTGGATCAAACAAACCTCCCAAGTGTCACTACCAAGTTGAGATAGAAGGGCCAACGAACAAGGTTGGCAAGTATGCCAACAAGTCCTCCACTCTCCATTAGACCTATGTCAAGTTGCAACACATCTGAAAAACCCATGTAACCTTTGTATTACATCATGAATCCATCACGTCACTACTACAAGTCATCCTCATAGTCATAGAAATGAAGACGTAATGAGGGCCTAGTTAACAACTCAACTAGTGTGTCATGAACCATCTCTAACACATATAGATTTGTATGATCAACAACATCAAGCTCCATCAATTCCGTCACATGTGTGTGCCACCAAGAAGCATCAATCATCAATGCCAACACATACTGACACACACCATGGTCCATCAATCTACATCATCATGAGGTTGACATAAGTGTATGACCTCAAGAGTTGACATCTATGCCAACACAACCATCTCAATGCTACATCCATGCCAACTAATAGGACCACCAAAAATGACCATGAATTTTTTGACATTAAAACCAACATAACAATGCCAACATTCTTTTCAGAAGTGGTAATTTTACGTGTATTGTCTCCTCCTTCACAAAACATTTTCCACAACTCATTGAAAATCAAGGTGTGTTTTATCTTCCAAGAACAATCATGATAACTTTATTTGCCAGAGAAAAATACTCCCACAATAGAGATGAGTGAATGCATTATAAAATTTAAATCGTCCCCAAAATAATTACAATGGTTGAAACAAAAACATAATGTATTTAAGAAAATTGACTGTCTAAGTTTTAAAAAACACATCAATTAAATATATAAACTCTCAAATATACCTCTATAATGCTCAGAGACCCTGCTATATACCACTTATGGTCTTTATAAAGTAAGAGAGAACAAATATACAATACTCTTCACTAAAGCACCAAATTTTTAAAAAACTTTACCATATCACTTTGTTGGAATGTTAATTCCAACTGCAGGTTGCAAGGAACAGCGACGGACGTGGGCAACGATGGATGGCAATTCACTGCGCGCGCGGGTCAGCAGTCAACGGGAACTGAAAACCACCGCAGGAAATCTAAACTGCCCGGTATCATATCGCACCACCCTTCAGCGCAAAGTAGTTTCCGTGCAACGAGCTCCGATGCAATTGGGAGCTGACAACTGTCCAGCAGTGATGCTGGCCTGACATCAGCATGTCACATCCATCGGAAGGTAACTTGTGGTCAGCTCACCCCTTCCGATATTGTTTACACCCGTCGATCTACCTCCAGTTTTTACCGCCGTTGATCTACCAAGCTGCACGATGGTTTAAAGGACAGTGTGAAAGGGTGTTCCGATACGCAATCTCTGCCGTTGGATTAAAGGCAAGGTTGTCCGCCGTTTGATCTCCTGGAAAGTTCTCCGCCGGTTAAAAGTACATACGGGCCTGATTTAAATTAAATACACCATGGAGCTGCCCACACCTTATGATTAATTGATGTCATACGTTTTGGTAGGGTTTTAAATATTTCTTACGGCGAAGTTAAAAAGGAGTATGGGCGAGGTATTTAGTAAGTTTATTTTTATTCTTTTTTTATATATGTTTTAATATAGCGTTGATCCAATGTTTCGTTATTTAAAAAAAACAAAAACGCACGGGGATTGTAATATGTATTATGTAATTGCACACGGGGAGCCTGTGATTTTTTTTGTTCTCGGCAGCAAAGAAAACAGAGGGTCTGCAGCACCCGTAAAAACACAGAGTAATTTTGTATTGCAGGGAAGGAACACACAGGAGTGTGTGTGAATATGTTTTGTTCTGGAATGTAAAAGAAATATGCAGCAGCAGTGTAAAATCATTTTGTCTTGGTGATGTAAAAAGAAAAAGAATGCACAGCAGTGCAGGAAGAGGAAGAAAATTAAATGAAGAAAACCAGTGGGTTGTTTTGGTTTCAAAACCATGAGTAGTTTCACACAGAAGTGAAAAGGTAAATGTGTAAATCCCTGTAAGTTTTTGTTTTCACACAGCAGTGAATGTAAATGAAATATTTACACAGTGGTGTAAAATTTCATAGGAGGCAAAGTAAGTTTTGTAAAATGTTTTGGTGAATCCCTCTGAGTGAAAGAGGATGAATATGTCTCTGTAAATTCTCAGGTGAAAACAGAGTTTTGGTTTAATGTTGTTTTTGGTAAATCCCTCATAGCAAAGAGGATGAATGTATATCAGTCATTTTATTTTAATGAATAGAGATCTTTTATGGTGATGAAATACTCTGTTCTCAGCTATTTTTTAAAAGGGTCATCTGTGCAAAAAGATCCTGGAGCAAAGGAAACAGAGCATTGGCTCTGTGGTGTTTGTCTGGTTTTGGTATTTTCCCATTGCAAACGAAAAATACCCAACAGTGGTATCAGAGCTAGTCCAGGCTCTTTGATGATGACAGAGCAGGTTCATGCTCTTTGAAGTGTCAAAGAAGCTGAAGGAAAGACCCTTGTTGCAGCACCAGTAAAGCTTCTCCAGCTGTGTGAAGTTTCAGCCAAAGGGATTCAGATATTCCTCATGTTTTTGAGTTGCTGTTAAAAAAAAACAGTCAGTGGTTTTTAAAAACACAGTCAGGTATTAGGAGCATAGTCAAGAATGGCAAGGTCAAAGAAGAAAGTGTCCAAATCCCCTAAGGTTGTGTCTCCCTCCTCTATTAAAATAGAAGGCAAACCATTTGAAAACTTTTTATTTGAGGCTCCAAGGTTCGATGGGGACTTTGATATGTGGGAAATAATAATGAGGACTTTCCTACAGTCTGAAGGAATGGAAATCTGGGAGTCAGTGATTGATGATAGCAAAATGGATGGAGAATCCAAGGAATACAATGCAAGAGAAGCAAAGATAATCCTAGATGGTCTGCCTGATTCTGTGAAGAAGAATCTAGGAAAATATTCATCAGCAAAGGATATATGGGACAGACTGCATGAGCTTCATGCAAAGGGAGCACTGACCATGACCATCAGTCAAGAAGGAAATTCTGAACCCATCATAGAAGGTGAAAATGAGAAGGTTGATCTCATCAAGCTTCAAGTGCAAGAAAGGGATGAAGAGCTTGCCAAGCTTAAGAAGGAACTTGATGAAAGCAAAAGGAAGCATCAAGAAGAAGTCATATCCATGACAAATCATTTGAATAAAGCAAAGAAGCAGGAAGATGCCTTGTCAAGTCAACTTAAACAAAGGCACAAGAAAGTGAACAAACTTGTAGAAGAGATTGGACAGTACAAGGTAGAGGTATCCTCCCTTAAGTCTGAGCTACAAGAAGCCAAGAAGCAGGCAGAAGAAGCTGAAAAGAAAATGGAGAGCAGTCAAGCAGAAATCTCCAAAACGAAGTCAGATATAATCTCTTCTAAAATAGCAGCAGCTGAAGCTACTCGAAGCAAGGAAGAAACTGAGAACAGTTACAAAGAAGAATACTGAGTGTGAAAGATTAGAAGAGGAGATTGTCCTCCTCAGGAAGAAGGTTGAAGGGATGAACAAGATCATGAAGAGCTCTCAAGCTTTGGATGACATGCTCAGCTATCACAGATCTCCATCTGATAAATCAGGACTTGGGTATGTAGGTGAATCCTCAAACAAGGATAAAAATGCTTTAAGCAAAGGAGATGTGAAGAAGCCAGAAAGAAATGGTGATGCTCCTAGTTCCAGCAAAGGCAAGGAGAAAAATGAAGGCTGCAATAGAAGAAAAACAGCTCCAAGAAGAAATGTAGCTGATGACAAAAAGGCAAGAGGCAATGATGATCAGCAAAGGATCTCAAGGCAGCAAGGCTTCAGAAGTACATCAAGGAAACCTCCATCTCCCAGGTACCAAAGTTCATTTTTTGGTTATTGTTATTCTTGCTCAAACTTTGGTCATATGGCAAAAGACTGTAGAGAATTTCATGGAGATAGATGTTGTGGTCCCCAACAATCTCCAAGAAACAATTTCACAAGAAGAAATCATGAATTTTTATTCATGAACAATGTTGAATGTTTTAAGTGTCATAACATTGGGCATATGGCACGAGATTGTAACTCGACATGGGCTCTTACACAAGCTAGACCCATGCAAAAGAAGAAGGTTACAAAAGTATGGAGAAGGAAGGAAAAGCAATCTGAAAATTCTTTGAACTCCCCAGCTGATCTAAATTTGTTTTGAGAAGAGTCTGCCAAAAGAAGACAAGCACACATTAAAGGGGAGCTTGTAATTTTTGTTGCTGAACTGTCTTAACAGTCAACTCTTTGATGAAGACATTTTTTTAAGGGACAAATATGAAGTTAAATCTGCCATAAAAGCAGAGAAGAAAAAGGAGCAGCGCTCAAATGTGAAGTGTAGCAGCGCAATAAGAAAAGTATGCAAAGCATGGAGACCCTCACAGCAGTGGGAAGATAGAACATAAAACAGCAGATTTTGAATTTAGTTATGGAGCACATGCATTTAAATGCATAGCAATGGAAGGTAGTTTCCTTCTATGTAATGTGAGTGAACATACTCACAGCAGAATGAGTACAATACACAGCAGTAAAAGAGATGTAATGTTTTTCTTCATATGCAATGCAACATGCAAAGAAATGCATAAAGAGAAACAGGGATAGCAGATTTTTAATGCACATGGGTGAATGAAAATGTGTGACAGCAGAAAAATGAAAGGAATTGCACAGCAGTGCATTGTGTAAAAAAAATGAATGAAGACTAAGATTATGTGAAGCAAGGGTGTAAAAAAAAGAAATGGCAGCAGCCTGTGTTATTTTTGTTGTGTGGAGAATGCAGCGCAAAACAGCGTGAGGATGATTTCTCTCTATGTGCAAGTAATGGAGAGTAAAGAGTTAGTGTATGAGCACACAACAGTGTGATGAAACAAAAGGCAGCCACAGTGCAAGTTGCAGAGGCAACGCAGCAGCAAATAAAACACAGGATGACAAAGTCTATGGTTATGGGTATGGACAGCAATGTAAAAAGACAAGGCAGCAGCGTGATGGCAAGAAGGAGAAGCACAGTAGTGCGAAGAAATGTGTTTTTACACAGCAATGCAAAAAAAATGCAGCAGCATGAAGTTTTTTTTGTTGAAGAAATGAAAGGTAATGGACAGCAGCAGATGGAAAAGAAATTTTTCCTTTACAGCAGTGTTTGGCAGTAATCCCTCCGTGAGAGGAAGTGAAGTTCT